>JARYGA010016613.1:0-11970 GCA_030545235.1 Helianthus tuberosus | reverse complement strand
TGAACTTGACCATGACAAAAGACCAAATGGGTTGTGCCATCCCTCGTTGACTTAGCTACTTGTGCTTCTAAGATTGCTTTTAAACAAGAAACTTTTTTTTGAAAAATTTTTGAAATTTTTCCCCCATCCCCACACTTGAGGTAAACATTGTCCTCAATGTGTAGTATTTAAATGAGTGGGTTAAAATCTTAAAATTTTTACTACTCCCCCATCCCCACACTTGAGGTAAACATTGTCCTCAATGTGTAAGAACTAGAGTTTTAAAATTGCACAAGGGATGTGACACGGCTAATCCTCCCAAGGTTCACCCCGACTTTCAAACATTAAACCAACAATCCACTTATTATTAATAAACAAGGTAAAATGGAAACGCATGCACCTGATTTTTGTTTCTTGAGTTCCATATCTTCTTCTTCTTCTCTTCATAAGAATGGCTGTCTCGTGAACCTTTTGTACCTACAAATTCTAACCCTCGTGTAGAAGCATGCTTCTCACAACCATCAAAATTTGTTAGTTACCTAGTTCTACCATTTTTATGAATACATTAACAAGCCATGCATTATTTTACCTTTATTTATGTGGAAAAACAAATAAAAGACAAAATAAAAATAAAGCACACAAAATAAAAAATAAACAACACAAAACATACCAAACCTCTTCAAAACCCTAAAAATTCGCGACTAGAAACCTTGCAAACGAGCAAGAATTGATGGAAACCGATATGAGGGTTTTGTTCCTCTCGAAAAACTACACACTTTAGGCTCAAGAATCAACTGATTTGGTTGAGAATTGAAAAAGTTATGAAGTTTTGAAGGTTTGAAGGTTATTGGGAATTTTTAAAATGGGTTTTGAATTTATTTATTTTTTTTATTTTTTTTTTTTAATAAAAACGAAATTTTTTATTTTTATTATATTTTTTTTAAAATTTTTTTTTTATTATTGTTATTATTAAATTTTTTTTTTTTTTTTTAAAAACGATTTTTTTTTTTTTTTTTTTTAACGAAATATTTTTTTTTTTTTTTTTTTTTAAAAACGAATTTTTTTTATTTTTTTTTTTATTATTAAATTTTTTTTTTTTTTTTTATTATTAAATTTTTTTTTTTTTTTATTATTATTATTATTATTTTTTTTTAAATAATTTTTTTTATTAAAAACGAATTTATTAAATTTTTTTTTTTTTTTTTAAGCCCGTCGCCGACGGCTGCTAGCCCGTCGCCGACGGCTGCTAGCCTGAGCAAATTCTTCCGACGGCTTAAGCCCCTGTCGACGGGCTTTTGTGGGCGACGGCTGTTTCTGAAGCCCGTCGCCGACGGCTTTGAAGCCCGTCGCCGACGGCTGCCCAAATATTTTTTTTTTTTTTTTTTTTTTTTTTTTTTTTTTTTTTTTGCAAAATATATATAAAAATATGGATTTTTTATAAAGGGACTATATACCTTAAAAATTCCTAAAAAAAATTAAAAATCTTTTTGTAAAAATTTATTAGCTAAAAATTTGAAATTAAAAATACGAAAAATCGTAACGATTCTACCACCCCCTAAAATAAACGTGTATTTTCCTCAATGCACAAAACGAAATCTAAAACATACCTTATGTCTTCAAGAGTCGTTTGTGATGTTCGGACTTCACATAATCAAATAAGGTTAGTAGGAAACGATTACGATAATATCTAAAATACACAAAAAATTAAAACTATAAACAATTCTAACTAAAATGTTACAATAACAAGCCTAACTCACTTTCGTAGGAATCACGGTTGCATTTAGCTTATGCAACAAGCCCTTTTAAACCCCCCAATAGCTTAGGAGGACGAGAGGTCTCGTGAGGGTTATATAGGGAACACACTCACAACGTTCATTTAACTACTAAAATAAAAATAAAAATAAAAATAAAAATAAAAAAAATAAAAAAAAATACAAACTCTACAACTACCATACCTGATTTACCCCTCATGGTGGTCGAAGTGCACATTTGCCTACCGAGTTTCCAACATACGCTCGGTAATTAGCATGCCGGATCCATTATCTTTTTATTTTGCTCGGCATGCATGTTGTACAACTTTGGGGTCGTTTCTTAACAAATTGGCCAATGTCTTGCAACGCCACCCTTCGAATCCTTATACCCGGACCTTCATCCCCAACTTTGTTGGTTGGAGTGATAAGTATGGAAGAAGGATAGGCATGAATGTGGGATTCTTTTGGTTCTGACCCGTCTTGCGGTGTGATGTCTTCCGCTCGGTTCAAACATTCATTTTCTTGCTCGGGAAGATCGATAACCTCTTCCACCACATCACCATCTACTATTGTACCATTGGCCCAAACCTCTTGGTCTCGTTTAAGTTGAGCCAATTCTTCAACGAGTTGACCCACTTTCTTTGCCAAGGTTTCATTAGCTTTATCTTTCGCCTCAAGTTCCTTCTTCAGTTCCATCTTAATCTCTTGATTTGAAATGATAGCATTCATGATTGCATCGAGCTTGGAACTTATTGAATCTTGAGGTTCTTCGGATGCCGGTTGAGGGTATTCATTATAATAATCATCATACTCCTCCCGGTAACTTGAGAAATGTGGCAATTCGGGTTCATAATTGTTGTAATCTTGGTATAAAGGTGGCTTGTAACCGGACTTTATTTTTCCTTTCCAAAACACTGGATCTTTCCAAAACACTGGACAATCTTCATGTATGTGAACTTTTCCACAACAAGGGCATGACTTTTCTTGCTCCGGTGGTGGAGGTGGTCTAGTGTATGGATAAGGTGAGGATGGACCATTGAAATCTTCATAATCCGCCCTCCTATAATCAAACAATCCGCTGAGGTAATCTTCCCGTTCCTTGTTGGCTTGAACTTTTTCGTAGAAAACATAGCAATCTTCTAAATAATGCTCTCCGCTTCCGCAACACTCACACGGATCATCTTCTACCCAATTCATATTTAAAGATGGTACCTGCAAAACATGTTCCTGCACAAACAAGCTCGACCACCCAAAGTAAAATCACAAAAATACAAAGAAAAAGAAAATAAACAACTTAAAAAAAATATTTACTAAATTCTAACAATTATCCAAACACAAAGCGCACTAACTCCCCGGCAACGGCGCCAAAATTTGATAGACTGTCGTCGGGTCTATGCAAAAACCTAATTAAACTAAGTAGATAGCGTAAGTAGGGTATTGTATCCACGGGGAATTTGTGGTTAGCGTAATTATTATTTGTTTGTAAATATTTGAATTACTTTGAAAACTTGCTAGAAAAATATAAACAATAATTTTGAGATTATAAAAACAATGATAGAAAAAGCGTGGTCACTCCGGGATTCAGACTCTGTAATTACTAATAACCTAGTTCTGATTTTATTGGATGCTATTGATTGAATAGTAAACCTGTCACATCTACCAATTACCTATGCAGTTCAAAATCTTAATATTAATTGATCAGATAAATATTAAAACAAACATACATAGGAATCATTCAATCAACAAAAACATAATTGGATTCAACACATAATTATAACTCTGACTGTCACTCAGGATTTGTCTGTCACACAAATTAGATAATCACGCAAATAGTCGGCTGTCACCCAACTACAAATCCAAATCTCAATACAAAACAGAAACTAGAATTAAAAGTGTCTTACAAGAATCATTCACCCGAAGTGTCCACAAGAAATTTAGCCGCTCATCTTGGTAGGTTGATCTTCACAGGCTCGGATGAACGGGATTATGATGTATGATCGATATGGACATACAAAAACCTAATTAACCTAGGTAGCTAGGGTAAGCAGGGTATCGAATCCACGTGCTCGTAATTCCGGCCTCTATCATAATATCTTCCAATGTAAAAATGCTATCATTTCAAATCAAGAGATTAAGATGGAACTGAAGAAGGAACTTGAGGCGAAAGATATCCCTCCCAAAGTTCACCCCGGAAATTACAAAATACGAAATACAATCCACTTATTATCACACTATCAATCAAGGCAAAATGGAAACGCATGCACCTGATTTTTATCGCTTGAAGCCCATATCTTCTTCTCTTCATAAAAACGGTTGTCTCACGAATCATCATGTACCTACAAATTCTAACCCTTGTGTAGAAGCATGCTTCTCACAACCATCAAAATTTGTTAGTTACCTAGTTCTACCATTTTTAAGAACAAGTTACCAAGCTATGCGTTATTTTACATTTATTTATGTGGAAAAAACAAATGAAAGACAAAATAAAAATAAAACACACAAAAGAAAATAAACAATAAATAAACAACACGAAACATACCATACCTCTTCAAAACCCTAAAAATTCACGCCCAGAAATCTTGCAAACGAGCAAGAATTGATGGAAACCGTTATTGGGGTTTTGTTCCTCTCGAAAAACTACACACTTTAGGCTGAAGAATCAACTGATTTGGGTGAGAATTGAAGAAGTTATAAAGGTTTGAAGATTTAAAGGTTCTTAAAATGGGTTAGGAAATTATTTTTTTTTTTTTATTATTATTATTATTTTTTTTTTAAAAACGATTTTTTTTTATTTTCTTTTTTTTTTAAACGATTTTTTTTTTTACTAAAATTTTTTTTTTTTTTTAATTTTTTTATTTATTTATTATTATTATTATTTTTTTTATTAAAAACGAAATTTTTTTTTTTTTTTTTTTAAAAACAAAATTTTTTTTTTTAAACGATTTTTTTTTTATTAAATTTTTTTTTTAATTTTTTTTTTTATTTATTATTATTATTTTTTTTATTAAAAACGAATTTTTTTTTTTTTTAAAAACAATTTTTTTTTTAATTAAATTTTTTTTTTTTTTCAAAAACTAGCCCGTCGGCGACGGCTGATAGCCCGTCGCCGACGGCTTGTGGTTTGAGCAAAAGTCCCCGACGGCTTAAGCCCCTGTCTACGGGATTTGGTGGGCGACGGCTATTTCTGAAGCCCGTCGGCGACGGCTTGAAGCCCCGTCGCCGACGGCTAGCCCTTTTTCTCAAATTTTTTTTTTTTTTTTTTTTTTTTTTTTGAAAAATATGTTTAAAAATAAGAACTTTTAATAAAGGGACTATATACATAAAAAATTCCTAAAAATTATAAAAAAAACTTTTGTAAAAATTTATTAGCTAAAATTTTAAAATTAAAAATACGAAAAATCGTAACGATTCTACCACCCCCTAAAATAAACGTGTATTTTCCTCAATGCACAAAACGAAATCTAAAACATACCTTATGTCTTCAAGAGTCGTTTATGATGTTCGGACTTCACATAATCAAATAAGGTTAGTAGGAAACGATTACGATAATATCTAAAATACACAAAAAAAAAAATTAAAACTATACATAATTCTAACTAAAATGTTACAAGTCTTTTTTTTAAACCTCCCAATAGCTTGGGAGGACGAGAGGTCTCGTGAGGGTTATATAGGGAACACACCCACAACGTTCATTTAACCGATTTACCTCTCATAGTGGTCGAAGTGCACATTTTCCTACCGAGTTGCCTACATACGCTCGGTATTTGGCATGCCGGATCCATTCTCTTTTTATTTTGCTCGGCACACGTATTAAGCAACTTTGGGGTCGTTTCTTAACAAATTGGCCAATGTCTTGCAATGCCACCCTTCGAATCCTTATACCCGGACCTTCATTCCCAACTTTGTTGGTTGGAGTGATAAGTATGGGAGAAGGATGGATATGAAAGTGGGGTTCTTTTGGTTCTGACCCGTCTTGCGGTGTGATGTCTTCTGCTTGGTTCAAACATTCATTTTCTTGCTCGGGAAGATCGATAACCTCTTCCACCACATCACCATCTACTATTGTACCATTGGCCCAAACCTCTTGGTCTCGTTTAAGTTGGTCTAATTCCTCCGCTAATTGACCCACTTGCACCACCAATGCTTCATGGGCTTTATCTCTCACTTCATTCGCTTTCTTCATATCTTTGATATCCTGGTGATATTCTTTCATCATGTTCATGAGAGTATCAAGCTTAGAATGCATCGAATCTTGTGGGTTCTCGTATACCGGTTGAGGGTATTCATTATAATAATCATTATACTCCTCATCCCGGTAACTTAAGAAATATGGTGATTTGGGTTCATAGTTATAGTCTTGATAATGTGGTGGTGGTGGATTATCATATGGATAATATGAGGATGGACCATTGAAATCTTCATAGTCCGCCCTCCTATATTCAAACAATCCACTGAGGTAGTCTTCCCGTTCCTTGTTGGCTTGAACTTTTTCGTGGAAAACATAGCAATCTTCTAAATAATGCTCTCCGCTTCCGCAACACTCACACGGATCATCATCTACCCAATTCATATTTAAAGATGGTACCTGCAAAACATGTTCCTGCACAAACAAGCTCGACCACCCAAAGTAAAATCACAAAAATACAAAGAAAAAGAAAATAAACAACTTAAAAAAATATTTACTAAATTCTAACAATTATCCAAACACAAAGCGCACTACTCTACTAAAACTAAAACCACACAACCGGCAAGTGTACCGATCAATGTAGTATAGCTAAAGTAAGTCCGAGTATCAAACCCACGAGACTCTAATGATTACGCTAAGACTCTATTTAGACTAAAACTGACACGACTTAACTAATTGTATGTTGATTGGGGGGGTTTCTAAAAATCCTAAATAAAATATTAAAATAATATTAAATGACTAGACACGAACTTGGACGAAGACTAGAACAAGAGGTGATGAAGACTACCTAGGCTAGACGCAAGCTAAATTCAGAATGGATTTCTATTCGATAGTTTTGTGGTATGGAACCGGGATCTTTAAATGCTAAACCTATTAAGACGCCACTAAGCCCCTCGAACACTCTCAAGACGATTCTTGTGGCACTACCTAGGCTGTTACGCTTACCGGTTTTCTAGATTTCCTCACAGTCCTCTAGTTTCTTGAAAGTGCCTAATTAAGACGATCTACCTCACAGCGCGAAAGTCTAAGGCAACTATGGGTTTTAATTTTGGTTTAATAGACAAGAGAATGTTAAGGACTTATAACCAAACCGAGACCTATTAATAACCTCGAGCCTCACAGCGACAAGTTTAGCAGAACACTTGATTTTATTAAATTATCGAATATTAATTCTAAGGTTACTTATGCAATTTTCACCCTAAAGGATTAATGACTTATTACGTGATATAGACACTCACCTAAATCAATAACCCTAGCATAACCCTATTATGTGATATAGACCGTCACCAAGGATTATACGAAGCAATAAACAACAATAAAATAATATATCAAGCATGCATATACACCAAGTTAAAATTCCATAGTTTTTACAATACAAGAAAATCCATAAACCACGTCAAAAACCGAATAAAAATACAAACTTTTATTAAACCATTGTCATACCTAGGTAGTAAAATTTATTTAGCCAGAAAACATGGTCTCAAAAATAATCAAACAAGGTTTAGAACAATAATTCATCGACAACGAACAAAGAAAAATAGAAATTAAAGAAATCGAGTAGAAAAACCCGTTTATTCCTTGCTCTCTAAGCTTCCCGCTCGATCCCGTAGATTCCGTAGCGTCACATGCCTTGCAGAAGATCACCTTCAAATTCGTTCCTGCTGATGTTGCCTCTTACGTCGTAAAAAAAAAAATCCCCTTTTCAAAAGTTGCTCATTATATAATAGGGGCCACCCCCCACCACTCGTTGATTGGGTATGTATTTATATTGAATTAATGTTCACCCAAAAAAATTGTGCTTCCAACCTTATCTGCCTTCTGACTTTTCGTATCTAAATCGTGTACAATTCTCGTCCAGGCGTGCGTCTGATATTGCGGTTGTATTTGTCCAAATCCATGTGCCTCCCTCAACTACAAATATATTATTTCCATTTAATAGTTGCCGTCTGACTTCATATCCCCCACTAACCGACTTTTAGAGATGTTCATTAAATATCTCCCCAAATTTCTTTTGCCACATATGTATATGTAGTCAAAAGTTGCGTCCAGATGTTTCCAAGAGATGTGTCAAGATTCCTTTTTATTTTTATTTTATTCTTTTGAATTTGTCCAATTGAATTTATGACACAGCCTTTATTAGACAACATAGAGATAGTGGGCTTGGCACAATCAAGGAAAATAGCGGCAATTTTAGTTCGGTTACTGGCGGTCTACTCTACTCAACTGGCTGGTTATTTCCTTTTTACTCGTTTTTGCTCCATTTACACCAGTCTTATAAGTGAAATAGTCTTGATAATGTGGTGGTGGTGGATTATCATATGGATAATATGAGGATGGACCACTAAAATCTTCATAATCCGCCCTCCTGTAATCAAACAATCCGCTGAGGTAGTCTTCCCGTTCCTTGTTGGCTTGCACTTTTTCGTAGAAAACATAACAATCTTCTAAATAATGCTCTCCGCTTCCGCAACACTCACACGGATCATCATCTACCCAATTCATATTGAAAGATAATTCCTGCAAAACATGTTCCTGCACAAACAAGCTCGACCACCCAAAGTAAAATCACAAAAATACAAAGAAAAAGAAAATAAACAACTTAAATTTTTTTTTTTTTTTACTAAATTCTAACAATTATCCAAACACAAAGCGCACTAACTCCCCGGCAGCGGCGCCAAAATTTGATCGGAGTGTCGCGCTCCGGTCAAAGATAATATTTATATGCCCAAATTACCCTTAACAAATAGCTAGTGGTAGAAAGGGGTCGATCCACGAAGAGTATGTGGTTTGCGAATGGATTTATTATAACTAAAATGATTGTCACAATTTATGAAGCTTGCTAATAAAATTCTTGTGTTTTTGTTTTGTTGGAAAGGTGTTTAAATTATATGTCTAATAAAAATGATGAACTTAACCAAAAAATGGTGAATTATATAAGTACTTACTTGAACACAAACTCCTAATTAACAATGGTAACAATTATGAGATTTCTAAACAATAACAAGTAAGGAATCACACCCGGTTTCGATAGTTGCTAACTTATGGTTTCTACAAGTTTAAAGTCTCAACTCAAATGCATATGATTAGCGGATTTAGTGTACCGTGACTTAGGTGCTAATAACTATCAACGCTCAATGAACGGACAAGAATACACTTTGTAATCAACACAAGTAAATCCTAACCAAGACAACGCATATTGCACATAACCATTTCATAAAGTCATAACTTTCATCTTCGCTCGACAGTTTATGAATTCGAAACAAATGCAAGCTATTGTCAAAGGTTTCTAAAATCATACACAAATTGTCACAAATTGAAGCAAGAACAATTCAAAACCATAAATTAAACAACTACCTACACCGGGGTGAAACCGAGGTGATTAGCCACTCATGGTTGCCGGAGCTTGTTCACCGGATAAATGAAACATGCCGGAAGTCATGTTGGAGAAGTATGTGGTTGTGAGTTACCGGAGATGGACTTGGATATGGAGGTGTGGAGGTTGACGATTAGAGTTTGAGTGATAATGGTGTAATGGATGAAGGTTGGTGAACTAGAGTTTTGCATGAAGAAGGATTATGAAGTTGTGTCAAGTTAGTGGTAATAACTTGGTGTTAAAATGCAGGAGAAGGTGTTTTTTTCTTTGATGATGATCCCCTTTTTATAGTCATGGAGAATTTAGAGCATTCACATCCTAGAACATTTTTGGTTGAGTTTTATGGTGGACTTTGTAATCATCTTCTCCATGTGTACTCCCATGCTAGAAGACTTTGGGGTTGCTAAATTTCTCCAATTGCTGCTTATGATTAATGTTCTTGGTCCCCCCAAAGACTAAAACCCGTAGTTGACCAAAACAAACAAGTTCCAATCAATAAAAAGCATCCAAGAAAAAGTTTCCCGGAGTGGTTTTCCCTTGCCCGTCGCCGACGGCCCTCTCGTTTGGTCAGTTTTTTTCCGAAACTGTTTTCTTCATAACTTCTTCGTTATAGCTCCGTTTTACGCACCGTTTTCGCCCACGTGCTCGTAATTCAACCCTCTATCATAATATATTTCAATATCTTCATGTTAACTCCATTAACATTCCCTAAAACACATCCAATCTTCGTGGTTAACCCGGTCTTTGTCATTTCTCATCTCCGGTTGATCCAATTCACGTCCCAGTGCTCCATTAAGCTCCCAATTAGCTCCTTAATCTTCACAAGACCTACAAAACATAATTCCATTAAAAGTAGGCTATTCAAGATTAAAAGCTATATAAAAACATAAACTTAACCATAAACGAACACCGGTTTTTGACCACGTATCATCTCTCCCAGGTGAACTCAGGTCCATGCTGGGAATTCCAACGGACCTTGACCAACTCAATCTTACTCCTCCTGAGTTTCTGGGTTTTCCGATCCAGAACCTCCACTGGTTCTTCGATAAACCTCAGTTTATCGTCCACTCAGACCTCTCCAGGGGGTATAATTAGTGTCTCATCAGACAGACACTTTTTCAGGTTGGAGACATGAAATACATCATGAACTCCACTCAATTCCTGTGGCAACTTGAGCTTATATGCGACTGGTCCAACTCGAGAGGCGATTTCGAAAGGACCTATATAATGCGGGCTCAACTTTCCCCCTTTTTCCAAACCTCACAATGCCTTTCCATGGTGATACCTTCAACATAACTCTATCACCAACTTGAAACTCCAGCGGTTTCCTCCGGTTATCTGCATAATTCTTCTGTCGATCTGCGGCAGCCTTCAACCTTTTCCTGATCTGGACAACTTTGTCCGTGGTCTCCTGAATAATCTCGGGTCCGGTCAAATGCTTCTCGCCGACTTCAGCCCAGCAGAGCGGTGATCGACACTTCCTTCCACACAGGGCTTCAAATGGAGCGGCTTTTATGATGGTGTGGTAACTATTGTTGTAAGAAAACTCTGCCAAGGGCAAATGAGTATCCCAACTTCCACCGAAATCAATCGCACACACTCTCAGCATATCTTCTAACGTCTGAATGGTCCTCTCACTCTGACCATCCATTTGAGGATGATATGCAGTACTCATATCCAAACGAGAACCCAGTAATGGGATATACTTCAATTGTGGAGAAAAGGACATATCAAACCAAACTGTTCGAAACTAGTTCTAGCCATGCCCAACAAGACTAAGACGGCAGAAGCACCCAAGAAGAATGCCAGGGCCTTTGTTCTGACAGCTGAGGAAGCCAAGATGATTCTGGATGTGATCGCCGGTACGTTTTTAGTTAATGACATATTTTCCATGGTATTATTTGACTCTGGTGCAAACCAAAGTTTTATCAATACTTCTTTCTACCAATTTCTTGACCAACCCTTAGTCAAACTTCAACAAGATTGTTTGGTAGAAACGGCCAATGGAGAATATGTTAAGATAAGTGAAATCTTGCAGGGAGCAAGAATAGAAATCCTAAACCATCATTTCTTTGCTAACCTTTACCCAATGAATTTGGCCAATTTCGATTTTGTATTAGGAATGGATTGGTTGGTGGCCAATCATGCCAGTATTTTATGTGATCAAAAGTCAGTACAAGTAAGTACACCAAGTGATGAAAAGATCACAATTAAAGGAGATAAGCCAACTAGATCGATGAAATTCATCTCTGTGATGAAAGTTGCAAGCTATGAAAGGAAAGGAGGAATAGTATATATGATTTCTGTAATCATCAATACTAAAGGAAAAGAATTAAAAGATGTTCATGTAATATCTAAATTTGCTGACGTTTTTCCAGAAGAGTTACCTGGATTACCGCCTGATAGAGAGGTTGAATTTAGAATTTACCTAATACCAGGGACGGCACCAATTTCCAAAGCACCATATCGATTAGCACCAACGGAAATGCAGGAACTGAAGAAGCAATTAGACGAACTTCTTAACAAGGGTTTTATACAACCAAGCTCATCCCCTTGGGGAGCGCCAGTGTTGTTCGTTAAGAAGAAAGATGGATCGATGCGTATGTGCATTGACTATCGAGAATTAAACAAAGTCACGATTAAGAATCGGTACCCACTACCGAGAATCGATGATCTGTTCG
>JARYGA010016612.1:0-35860 GCA_030545235.1 Helianthus tuberosus | reverse complement strand
CGTGGTAAATGGAGATGGAATCCACGTGGATCCAACCAAGATCGAGGCGATCAAGGATTGGGAAACGCCAAAGACGCCAACCGAGATTCGGCAATTCTTGGGTTTGGCTGGCTATTATCGAAGATTCATTGAGGATTTTTCAAAAATCGCTCAACCTTTGACGCTCCTCACCCAGAAGGATAAGACGTTGGATTGGGGAATCAAGCAGGAGGAAGCCTTCCAGATATTGAAGGATAAGCTCTGCAACGCGCCTATCTTAGCTCTACCAGAAGGTACTGATGATTTTGTGGTATACTGCGACGCATCGCGCCAAGGATTGGGTTGCGTGTTGATGCAACGTCAGAAGGTTATTACTTACGCATCGCGTCAGTTGAAAGTGCACGAAAAGAACTATACCACACACGATTTAGAGCTTGGCGCAGTGGTTTTTGCTTTAAAGATCTGGAGACACTACCTTTATGGTACAAAGTGTACAATCTTCACAGATCACAAGAGCCTACAGCATATATTCAACCAGAAGGAGTTGAATATGAGGCAAAGACGATGGGTTGAATTGCTGAACGACTACGACTGCGAGATAAAGTATCATCCAGGGAAGGCGAATGTGGTCGCCGATGCCCTAAGTCGTAAAGAGAGAATCAAGCCCATAAGGGTAAGGGCTTTGGAAATGATTATTCGAACCGATCTTTCCTTGCGCATTCGTGCCGCACAAAAGGAAGCTCTCAAGGAAAGGAATCTCGAAGAAGAATATCTCCGTGGGATGGAGAAGCTTTTGGTACCAAACAAGGAAGGAACGTTATGTTTTGAGAAAAGGATTTGGGTTCCTCTGTTTGGTGATTTAAGGAAGGTTATTTTCGATGAAGCTCACAAGTCGCGGTACTCTATCCACCCTGGATCGGATAAGATGTACCAGGATCTCAAAGATTACTATTGGTGGCCTAGGATGAAAGGCGATGTTGCTGTTTACGTGAGCAACTGTTTAACGTGTGCTAAAGTGAAAGCCGAATACCAGAAGCCTTCAGGACTTCTGCAACAACCTGAAATTCCCAAGTGGAAATGGGAACAAATCTCCATGGATTTTATTACGAAATTGCCAAGAACGCCAAGAGGCCATGATATGATTTGGGTGATAGTTGACCGCCTAACAAAGTCCGCACACTTTCTGCCAATCAAGGAGAAAGACAGTACTAGTAAACTTGCGGAAATATACATGAGAGAGATTGTCGCACGCCATGGAGTACCTCTCTCAATCATCTCTGATAGAGACGGAAGGTTTGTGTCAAGGATATAGCAATCCTTCCAAGAAGCCTTTGGCTCACAATTGAATCTGAGCACTGCGTTTCACCCGCAAACTGACGGCCAGAGCGAGCGAACGATACAGACTTTAGAAGACATGCTGAGGGCATGTGTTATGGATTTGGGCGGTAGCTGGGAAAAACATTTACCTTTGGTCGAATTCTCATACAACAACAGCTACCACACCAGTATTGGTGTCGCGCCATTTGAAGCCCATTACGGACGCAAGTGCCGATCACCCCAATGTTGGTCTGACGCAGGTGATAGACAGCTTGCTGGTCCCGAGATCGTCCAAGAGACGACAGACAAGATTGCGCAAATTCTTAAACGCATCGAAGCAGCTCGCCACAGACAAAAGGCCTATGCGGATCCAAACCGGAAACATGTGGATTTTCAAGTTGGAGAAATGGTGTTATTGAAAGTTTCACCCTGGAAGGGGGTGGCACGCTTTGGAAAGCGTGGGAAGTTAAATCCACGCTACATTGGTCCTTTCAGAATTCTGGAAAGAATAGGACTAGTAGCATACAAGTTGGACCTACCTGCTGAACTGAATGGTGTTCACGATACATTTCATGTATCCAACCTGAAGAAAAGTCCAACTCAAGTTGACGTTGCCATTCCCATCGACGAGATTCATGTTGACGACACGCTCCACTTCGTTGAAGAACCTGTTGAGGTCACGGATTGGAAAGTGAACAAGACCCGCCGGAGCAGTGTCAAACTCGTCAAAGTTCGTTGGAATGCCAGACATGGTCCTGAATACACCTGGGAACGTGAGGACCGGATGAAAGAGAAGTACCCCCACCTTTTTCCTAAGAACCCTGCTTCTACAAGCAGAACTTAAATTTCGGGACGAAATTTATTTAACGGGGGGAGAATGTGACAACCCGCACTAAACCAGGTATCCGTACGACTTAATTAATGATTAATTACTGCTTAATTACTGTGCTTGTTTGAACTAGCTGATGAACTGCTACTTGATATCTGATACATGTACGTACTTGCATCATACTTTACTTGTCGTCACTACAATACTTACATACTGAACCTTAGTGACAAACATGATGCACAAAAGCACAGTAGCACTATAAACGGATAACCTATTGAACATGCTGATAAAGCCAGCATCAGGCAGACACTGCCTCTAAGGCCTATAAGAGCCTGAGATATTTGGCTACACTAGTAGTGAGTGTAGGGATACAAGGGTTGTGGAACTGCGTCTCTAGGGATAAGTCACAGTGACTGGATGTGCCTAAAACGTACTTTAAGTACAAAACACAGCACTTTAATAAATAATCCAGCTTCTAGCTGACTAGTAAAGTGCCAGAACATGGGAAAAATATCACTAGACACTTTCTAAAGTGTTGGAACTAAATTGTGTCACTAAAAATAACAATAACGACACTTTAAGCTTTGTTAAGCGCTTTAACGGATTACTATCCAACCGAACAACCGGGCGTTACCCGAAACATGAAAATATTGTTATTTTCCTTGCTTATCTTTTTCTGAGCCAGTTAGGGTCCCCGAACACCCTAACACCCGCTTTAAAACACTAAACATAACTAACCAAGTTAATCCCTAACTTAACTTATTTAACCAAACTATTTACCTATTGGCTAGTTGAAATCGAACCAAGGGACCCCCCCTCCTAACCGGCCCAACTACAAGGGGACACACCTTGTCATTGTTTCATTATTTTAATCATGTATGCTTAATATCATTAGGACATATGAACCAATGGACACTAATCTTATGTTTGCCTATAAGTAACTTAAGATTGCACACATGATCATTACACACTAAACTTCACAACTTCAAACTCTCTCCCTCTCTTTATCACTTTCGGCCGAGAGCACCCACCCCCCTACCCATCCATTTCGATTTTCATAAAGCCATTCCAAGCATCCACACGCGTTAAGGGTCACGTATTAGGAGGTTTGGAGCAAACGGAACGCGAAGGACCTCTCCGCTTTGCTTTTATCCACGCCATTTTCGTCAAGAATCTTCCCTAGCCTTGAGCTAGAGGTATAACACTTAAAACTCGTTTTTGAACTAATCTAAAGTGGTTAAAAGGACTTTTGTCGGTTAAATCTCGTTAACATACAATATGATGCTTAAAAGTCTACTAAAAGCATGAAAAATGGTGGTTAATAGCATATAAGTGGTGTAAAAGTTGTAGTATTTGAAATATATGCTTATTTAGACCCGATCTATGTTGTGGTAGCTCGGATCACCGTTTAACCCGGTTTGGTAAGATCACGGGTCTTAACATAAGCTTGTTTTGAATGATACAATGGTTAAAAGGTGAAACTCTACCACACATGAAACATGAACTTGTGTAAAAGTGTTTCAACATGTACAATAGTGTTTAAAACTAGCAGATCTACGTATCTGCAAGTGGTATTTTCAAAGGACCACGCGTCAAAGAAATCATGTTTTCTAAAAGACGGATCTTACACTGACAAACATGATTTTTATAAACCACAAGTGTGTAAACACTTGTGAAATGAAAAGATCCGACAAAGAACTAGTTTTGTCAAATGTTACTAGAAGTTGTAAAGACGGATTTCTCTAAACACGAGGTTTTCACGAGATCAAAGTTACTTTATATAAAAATCTACAAAATGTAATGGGATTTACACTATAGTTGCGGAAAAACTACAAGTTCATGCGATTATGCGATTTACATACTTGTCGACTAGTTTGATGTGTCGGAAATTGTTTGATTGAATAAAGAAGTTGTCGAATTGATTTTGTAAAAGAAAATGATACGCTTGAAAGCGTGGCCATCTCCAGTTACAGAGGAAACTCTGGCGAAATTTTTCTAAAAACCTAACACTTAGAATTAATTACACAACAAGTGTTAGAATTATTTTTGACATATTTTCGAAATATAAATTTCGCCATGACTTTATTTACTAAATATTCGGAGGTGGGATTTTCACAAGATTTAACGTGACAAATATATATGGTCACACACTGTTTATGATTATTTTGTGAAAATACATAAATATTATTTTTAGAGTAAAGATAATATTTACAAACGTTAACGATTCCAAAATAATACAAACGCTTTCACATGAATATATAAGTTACACCGGTAATTATATTACCACTCGATTATTAAAACGTAACTTACGCACATGTATTGGATCCCCCATCCTTGGGAAGGAAATCGACTACCAAGTATATACATAATGTAAACACGAAATAGTTGTCTAACTATTTCCCAAAGACTTAAACTATAAAGCTAAGGCACGGCCGTCCGTCTAATAGAATTAGCACTTGTAGGTCGTCACACAACTTTCTGATTTGGAGACACTTGGTAGAGACGCTTCACTGTGAGTTCATGTCCCCCTTTTCTCTAACTGTTTTCTGTTTTCTTAACTGCGAGGGTGAAATACATGTTACTTTGTTTACAAGTACTATTATACACGGTATGTTAACGTAAGGAGGTTTACTACTTAGATCATGTGAATGGGTAGGCAGAACACCGAGGGACTTAAGCGGTAGATCTATCTGGGTGTAGCGAGCCCAACTCTAGGCCCAATAGAACGGACCTCTGTGAGGACCAACAGAACGGACCTTGAGTGACTTGGTTGCCCGACGCATAAATCGGCTAGGGTTGAGTCTTCCTACTTGCATTTCACACATGCTAATGGCCTTGCAAACCATTGGTGATCTCTTTTCCTTACACTGCTACATACCAGGGAACTTTTATACTTACAAGTGTTTTACTTACTCACTTGCACATGAACTCGCTCAACATTATTGTTGATTTTTCAATTTACATGTATTTCAGGAAATTAACGAGATCTGGCACGGTATGGCATGTTTTCCGCTGCACTAGTTTCCGAGGTCATCCGGGGTTTAGGGGATGTGTCTCTTTCCTGGACAAGACACAATCCTTAAACCATGTTTATATTATGTTTAAGTTTGTAATGTCTGTTGAACAAGGTTATGGTGGTTAGGGTATGTTCCCGTTAAAACAATGGTACTGTATTTGGTTTTCAAAACTTAATGGATGATCTTGCATGTTTTTAATTCATATAGCTTTGTTATGGTTAAGCTATGGTATTAAGAAGTCACACCAAAATTAACCACGCTTCCGCAAAGCCAGGGTGTGACACTTAGCACATCCACTGATGTCTATCACAGTCTCCATTTCATCTAACCACTTCATAGAGTCTATCGCTCCCTTTTCTCCTGTGAAATCCCTCGGTTTACAGGAGACAAAGTATTTATAGGTACAACCCTTTGTGTACCTGGGAGTCGGCTTGAGTACAATCTGCCTCTGTGGTTCACTTCTCTGATTAGACGAGTGTTGAGACTCGTCCTTCTTAAGTGTATGCGAATGAGAATGGGACTTTGAATGAGTTTTGGACCGAACATTACTCGGCTCCTTGAATATCTTATCCACCGCTTGAGCAACCGCGGTGTCAATCATTGCTTGCAGTTCAGCATTTGTAAGATTTACTCTTGCTTCATTATTGTTTTCTTCTCGCGGGTGGCTATTTGCCTCATCAGATCCAGCCATTATTTGAGTACTAGATCAAACAATAATGATTCATTTAAATAATTCACCATATCGATGATTTGATGGTCATGGTATTATTAAACCATATAGACCATTTTAAGTAATAATTAATAATCAATAGAATATAATTCTTTATATTTATTAGACAGGGGAATTATAAATCACAACTGCCAATGTCATAAAGGACATTTTATTTAGCACAAGGCTCGTCTTGAAGGACATTTAGATAGCTCAGAAGGCTTTGTCACAGGGACGATTAGAATAATACTAATGATCTCTTGGATCAGTGATCTTTTAAAGATCGAACCAAGTTCATCGCCTTTTTGACAAGAAGTTCATAAAATAAAACTATCATTGTCATTATTACACCCTTGCTTATAAGCATACATCTCAAATAGATGTTTTAGGCGTATACATCATATTGATGTTTATTAGCCATGATTCACATTGATCATATAAGCTATGATAGTGACTTGAAAAGATCCAAGTACATTTGAAAGCTTGTGTGGTTTTGCGTACCGCACAACCAGGAATGTTAACATGTTTTTCAGATGTTAACAGGGATTTATTGTCTTAAAAAGGTTGTACCATCATAGCCATTTAATATTTTGGCTAGGTTATACCTCTAAAAATTTCTTTAGCAGATCAATCTAAAATTGAAATGATATAACATGATGATGTATTAAAGTACATATTTAAAAATCAAAAATAAACTTCATTAGATCATAAAACTAGTACAAAGATGCCCTAAACGGGACTTGAAACAACATACTGCCCACGCAGGGGCTACAGAAATGGAAAATAAGTCCACGCAGGGACTTAGTACAGAAATAAAATAATGTCCTCGCAGGGACTTGATTAAAAGACAATACAAGATAAAATAAACAACTTCCTACTTCTTCTTACCTTTAATAAGGCTCGCAAGGTCCTTGTGAAAGCTATTATGCTTCGTTTTGGTTTCATTTGCTTCATGCTCAACCCTATCCAACCTCTATAAAATCTCCTGAGTTTGCTCTTGTTGGGGAGGAGGATGTTGCTGGTACGGTGGGTATTGGTACCCCTGCACCGGATATCCAGTTGGGTAAACTGGAGGGTAAGAAGAAGGATAAAGTGCATTGTATTGTGCAGCTGTAAGGTATGGATCATGGTTTCCATAATCCGATGGATATCCAGATGGGTTTTCAAAAGGGTTGTACCCAGAAGAACCTGGGTAAGTCGGGATCGGGTTATCGAAACCCACTGGCGGCGGTGGTGGATATGAAACTGGCGTAGGATTTTCTTCCTGCATTGCGTGCGAGGGTCCACCCATTTGGGGGTCCTCGGGGATAGGAGGGTAAGAACTTGAACCTTGAGGGGATGCGAACCGTGGTCCCCCACGTACAGACATTCGAGCATTCCTCCTCTGCCTTGGCAGCTCGGGAGGTGGTTGCGGTGGCTGTTGTGGTGGCTCCTCAACAGGAAGAGGTGGAGGAGTGACAGCTTGAAGGTAAGGCTCATTCAAAGGAGGTTGAGCCGGGGAGTTATGATATGAAGGAGTGAATTCCCATTCAAACTTTGACCACCATTCTTTAAATGGATCGGACCCTTGGTACGACGATCCTTGATATGGAGAACCGATCGATATACTGATAGGGTGGCCCGATGTTCCGGTTTGCATTTCTGGGTCCGGGTCGTCATCCATCTCCAGTTCATGAGGAAAGTGATCCTCGGGTCCCAAAGGGTTGTATCCCAGAAAGTCGTTGACATAATTATTGGGATTGAACTGAGCTGGAGAGTAGGTGGAATCCGAGTGATGAAAAGAATGAGAATGCAAGGAAAGATAGGATTGGTGAGACTCATGCGAATGATGTGACTCATGGGAGTGATGAGAATGCTCGGGCTCGTCTGGAACGGGCGGCCCGAATGATGGATGAAAAGAAGGTGACGAGCTCAACGAGATAGATTGTCTCGCTGGTTCGAAGGAATGACCCCACGGGTCATGGGAGTTTGAGATAGAAAACGACGCAGACGGGGTGCGCCGATGGGAAGGTCCTGCGTGTCCTGATGGTCCACCTCGCATTGGACCTTTTCCTTTGCCTCTTACTCTGGGCGGCATTGTTGATGATTAATCCTGTCAAAACAAGTAAAATTAAATAAAATATAAACAGCAAAAGGAAAGTTAAGAATAAATCCTAGGTCATTGGTCTAGACTCGGAAGTCTAAGGAATGTGCTTATTGTGTCATTGAGATTAAACACAAAAGGTTAGTGATTAATTCACTCAATGTTGGCTCTGATACCAACCTGTCACACCCTGATATTTCCACATATTACCGGTGGGCCCGGCGGGGAGTATCGTGACGTAGTTGATATCATCATTGTCAATACACACAATATAATAGCACAGCGGAAGGCTTGGTGAATAAACTATTACAAACCATAATGTCTGAGTGTCCACGAACGAATATACAGACTGGGTTGTAATAAGATTCACAGGCGGATCATAAATAAAATACAAGAAAACAAAATAACAGACTTCAGGTATCTAAGGACTTGCAAGATCCTCTTATACGACACCTAATAGCTCCAACCTATTTACGAGAGGTACCTGTCAATCAGTCTTTAGAAAATACGTCAGTATACACTGGTAAATACAATTAACTGACTCTTTTGAAAACATTTATTAAAATTGATTTAAGTACACATGACACAAATTATTTATAACTTGGGACAATTATTTAAAGACAATCTTGTATACAGATTTACATGTTTGTCTTACAATTGGGGCCGGTTGGAAGCCGGTCATGATTAACCGACTCACCACTTATAGAACCCACAAAGGAGTTATCCCCAACTTATGGGTTTATATTTTAGCATTTGCATCTGTCAGGTGTATGCCTACACCCCGTGCATAGGTCATGGCCATTTTCAAATGAAATGAGCCGAGGATATCCCGGACATGGTCGAATTAACCCCCAAATGCTTATGTTATCAAACAAGACAGATTAAAATGGGTTATGGAAATTTATTAATCAAAATCCTATTAAATGATTTCATACCCGACCAAGTGGTATTATTATAATACCATATCCCAAGCCTGTATAAGGGAAAATAAGTTAAAAGTATTTACCTGAGCTTAAAAGTGAAGGTAACTCAGCCGTAAATCCTAAAGCTTTATGATGGTACCTTCTACTGGATGCTACTTAATCTGTATAGAAGGTTTAATAACCTATTAGGATGCTAACGGGTCTTTAGTTAAGTCAAGGACTTAGACCGGTTAGCTAGAAAGAGACTTTACAGTTCTAACGCTAGATTAAGCGGAGACCTGAATAGAATGCGGTTTAGAACCGACAAGCTTAGATACTTGTATATTATGGGTAAACTAAATACATTCTGGAAATTGAGGATTTAATGATAAGGTTTAACCCATTTCGGCTATTTTACGTAAACTAGTCACATAAACCGATCCGAACGCGTAAACGCGTAACGGGTAACCAAATAAATTATATACAGGTCTTAAATGTTATTATGCTTAAAATATGTTAATACATCAGTAGGATGTTAACATATATGCCCAAAAAGTAATTTAAATCCCGTAAGGGCATTTTGGTAATTTTAATACTTATAAAAGAGATTTTATGACAAACTGAAGTTCTTGTCTTTTGAAATCAGTAAAAAATTTTAATTTATCTCATTACATCAGTAAGATATTACATATATGTGAGGTTTACCATTTATGGCCAAACTATGCCCCGAAAGGGCATTTTGGTCATTTCACATAGGCTTTTAAGGACATTTTTTTGGAAACCTGAGTTCATAACTTATACCTACTATAATAATATTTAAATTTGTTTACAAACTCAGTAGGTAACAAGTCTTAGGTGGTAAATATGATTTTAAACCATACTATGCACCTAATTAGTGTAAAACTCGCTAATTGACGATAATCAAGATGTTTATGTAAATCTGATGTTTTGATCAGTTTTAAATGCTCAAAATAATTTATTTAATGTATGAAATCAGTAGAAAAAGGTTTGGCATTCAAATCATTTGTTAATCTCATTTTATGCCTAAAAAGGCTATTATCGTCATTAACCGAATTACACAAGAACTCTATGTTTTAAACAGATTATAATCTGACCAAAAATCTTAAAATTCCTTAGAGTAAATTACAAGTTTTTTCCTTTATGTTTGTCCCAAATTGCAGGCGCTGTCCTTTGTCTTTAAAATCGAAGAGTTTTGTCCTTAATGCTTGCAAATCTTGCACGTTATGTCCTTTAGGCCAAACCCAGTTAGATTTTTCAGTTAAGTTATGTCATGTGCACTGCACTTGAGGGTAGAATAGTAATTTCACCTCCTCACTTGTCTTTCCCCCCTTTTAATACCCTAATTTATTCATCTTCAACCTTCATTCTCTCCGCCATCATCCCTTTCATCTGAACCTTCATCCCTTTCATCTTCAGTTTGGAACGGTGGCGACACCAGTCGGAGTTGACGGAATAGTGGACATGAACACCGGCTAGACAATTTCACCAGGCCAATCTCTCCGCCGTCACTAGACCTGAAAGACACAACAGGGCCAACCTCTTCACAGATTTGCACAAGTTGTTCTTCAGTTGGCTATTATCACTCCTGTTAAGGACCTATGGTTCCTTCACCCAAAACAGAGCTCCAAAAAGTTTGTTCGAACACTGGAGCTCCACACATTGATCAACAAAAATGTCAACACTCGCTACATCTCTTCATCTTTTCCCCAATAATTCATTTGTATGCACAAAATCAGTTCTCCCAACGTTTTCCACAGCGATAACGTCTGCTTCATCAAGTTCTTACCCGATTAACAGGTATGTATCTTCGCTAATTGATGATTCTGTTTGTTTTTGGCATTGATTCGTGAATCTGTTAAGAGGGTTTTCAGAATGTCAGCAGCAGTTCATATATATAGATATTGAAATTTGATTGCAGCCGTGTTGTTTTTGAGATGATTTTGATCCATATGGGTATGATTTTTAGGGTTGATATCCATCTTATTATTCCTCAGCTTCGTAATTTCTTCAAGGAATCATACTGTAAAACCTTCAATTCTCAATCAAATATTAGGGTTTCTTGTTTTCAATTTAACAATTGGGCTTAACAGATGTTATTATCGGTTTAAAAAATGGATTTTATACTGAACGGGAACAAATACAAAGAAAGAATTTGAAGGGGATGATGGTTCAGAGAATGAAGGTTGAAGATGAATAAATTAGGGTATTAAAAGGGGGAAAGACAAGTGAGGAGGTGAAATGACCGTTCTACCCTCATGTGCAGTGCACATGACATAACTTAACTGAAAATTCTAACTGGGTTTGGCCTAAAGGACATAACGTGCAAGATTTGCAAACATTAAGGACAAAACTCATCAATTTTAAAGACAAAGGACAACGCCTGCAATTTGGGACAAACATAAAGGACAAAACTTGTAATTTACTCAATTCCTTAATAATAATATCTTAACAGTAGGTAATGAGTTTTGGTTCAAAATCCAAGTTTAGACATGTATTATGCAAGATATCGCAAATTAATTAATAAAAAGCTTCTAATTACGATATCGGGCATAACTCCTATTTGGGACCAAGAACTGATGTCAAATTTTCGGGACAATTTTAAATATTAGTAGCAAAAGTTTTTGTCCTCTCACATTTCTAAAAATCTCATTTATATGTCAAAAGGGCATTTACGGCATTTATAAGCATATTAACAAACAAGTGCATATAATTCAAACTATTAAGGACCAAGCAATATATATAACTCCAGAGGGTTATACTACGGAGTAATGTGGAATTAATGGAAGCTTAAAACATGGGAGAATTAAGCTTGAACGAGTCAGAACTGAAAGTCAAAGCAAAAGTCAAGCTTTTGTGACTTTCGGTTATAAACTGACCTTAGACTGATAATTGCCGGGTTAGGACTGATTAAACGTGTTTTAATATTAATTACCAAGTCATTAGAATGTTCAAATATAATTTAGAACCTCTGTTTTATTAATTTAAATCATTTTTAAACTTTCTGTCCAGTTTGACTTTTTGTCAAACTAGTTTGACCCGACAATTAACTAGTCAAACGAAATAATTAGGAGGTGCCCTTTTAAGTGTTAATCACCTACCTTAATATGGTTCCATAACCACTTTCGTTTTGGTTAGCGGCTGGACCATTTGTGATTAAATCGAAAGTCAAAGTTAAATTACGATATGTTTGACTTTACGGTATTTAAGCTAATTAAAAGGACTAAGCAGGGATTAAAACTCTTACTAATGGTCCTTGCTATCTTTTCTACACTTCTAAATCTTCTCCTATTGCTTGAAAGCTCCAGATGTGTGTCCTTTTGAAGTTGTTGCAATGATGTGCATATGAACACAACACTAGTGCTCCTTATATACTAAATTCCAAGTGTCTTGATCATTTGCAGCTGTAATGGGGGCTCCTAGGATCACCCCAGGTGTCCTAGTGGATTAATAAAACCGTTTAACAGCCCATGGAATCAATACAAATGAGTTTAAGGCGGTGCAACAGCTGAAACCTGCACCTGTCCTCTTTTTTCTGCGCTGGGGATTTCTACGCGGCCCACGTAGATATTTTCTATGGGCTATGCGGCCCGCCTAGAGGTGGGGTTTAGGTTAAACAAGTTTCAAACATGGCAGAATCAGTCCCTGGCCAATTAAAACCCTTTTTAACTTGATTTTTAGCAATAAAGGCCCTTGTAGTTAGTTTGTAGAGGCTCAAGGATGTATAATCAAACTTCGTTAGGCTCGGTTTCGATAAATATCACTATAAACACAAGTTTCATCAATTTGACACTTTTTACCCAAAGTTTTGAAAACTTGCTTAACGATCTTGAAACCACGTGAAATTTATACCACTTATTCTTGAGAGTATATTTGAATATTTCGAAGCCTCAGGTTTGTTAAAAGGTCAATCAGAGGTAAGAATTAACATATTGACACGTTTAACCCCTGTAGTTTTATAATCTTCCGATTACATATACACACAGCTTCTTATATCCAATTAATCACTCGATTAAGAATATATTCTTCACGTATGGTCATTCAGAGGTTCAAGTTTGGCATGTTGACACTTTTAGTCCCTTTACATTCATATTTTCACCGTTTGTCAACGTTAGTCCTTCAAACTCAATCTTTACCTAATTAGAGTTTAGGACACGCGTCTACGCATAATTGGACACGTTTTTACGTGGTGTTACAAGGCGTTGGTCTTCAACATGTCATCAAACAAGTATATATTCACCCACAATAAAGGATGCCACAAAAAATAAGCATCTTCTAAAGACGGCCGTTATATAGGAAAATAAGGATCCACATAAGGTATTCAAAAACATATTCAAAACGCCAAAAAGGTTAAAGTAGAAGAGGCTGATGACAGTGAAGATTTGGATGAGAAATTAGATTATAATTTAAATTTTTTTTTCATTTTCTATTGTTTGTTATCTAATTCTCTGTTGTTTGTTATCTAATTCTCTACTAGTTTAAAAAAAATTGAGTATAAAACGCCAAAAACTACAAACACCAAAACGCCTGATAGTGAGAAAAACTGTGAGAACGGATGCTAGCGAAGCACGATGTTGCTATATAAAAACGCCAAAAAACACAAACAAAGTATTACTGGAAAAATCAACACTAATTGACAGATGAAAATTGAAAAAAACAGTAATTGCTAAAATAGTAAAATGAAGAGACGGAATCATTATTGCCATGGAAAATTAAATTTATTTATCTTTTCAAAACGCCATAATTGCCTGTATCCTACATGGCACAACACTTGATATAATAAAATCAAGAAAATTACTGATGTTTTTTACATTAAAGGCCTACATCCTGATCTAAAAAACAATAAAAACACAAAAACAATACTTAAAACGCCAAAATATTTACTATGATCCTGATCTAAAAGCAATAAAAACGCCGCGTATTTATTAAACACCAAAAAATGGAAAGATGAAGTGACACGCGTTTAAAAAAAGAACTATGAAAGGACAAAAAATCCCCTCCGCCCTCCTCTAAGCGGCGTGACACGTGTTGGGCCAGGAAGCGTTCTCACCGTTCTCACACTTTTGAGTGTTTTCTCCTGAACCCGTTTCTCTCTCTCTCTATATATATATATATAGGGTCAGGATTTAGAGAAAACGGTAGAAAGTGTGAGAACGGTGAAAACGCTTATGGATCGTCCGATCAAAACAATCTATGGACTAGATTGGCACGGTGGCGTTTTCGTAAATAACATCAATTTTATTACGTGGACGCGCTTCAATAAGGGTAAAAGGGTCTTTTGACTTCTCCACACAAAACGCCGTCGCATGAAAATAAAACGCCAAACAAAAATCACACACCATTCTAACTAAAAACGCCATTAGATATAAAACGCCAAACTTAATTATAATAAAATGCCGCCTAAAAAACCGCCCAAAAAATCCTATATACACAACATCTCAGACCTTCAATTAAAAACACACACAAAACCCCAAACGTCATATTTAATATATCTCATTCGTCTTAGAAACGCCAAAAAACCCAAACAACAAATATCTTCTAAACCAAAACGTTTTTTGAAATTCAGTTTGGTTGTCTGTAAGCTTTCGCTCAAAGTAATGGACAAAATCCTTAAGTGAGGATATTGTCCATTTCATTGAGTAAAATCTTATTGACTTATCCTCAACTTCCATCCAATTTATAACGCCAAAACATACAAAAACATTATTGAGGTTTGTTGTCAATAAAGTTTAGCTGTATGGGGTGGACAACATTGTCTGTTATCTTTCTTAACCGAGGATTAACAATGTTGTCCATCTCATACAGCAAAACATTATTGATTTTAGCATGATCAAATTTTGAGGTTTAAGGTGCTTTTATTTGGTGGCGTTCTTTTTATCGGTAAAACGCCAAAAAAGTTAAAAAATCAAACATCGTTCATTGGAAAATTCAAGCTTGTTGGCTGAAGGGTCTAAACTCAATAACATTTTGCAGCATAAGATGGACAAATCTTCAAGAAAAAGATGCTAATGTCAGACTTTGTGCTTCCAAACAGCCACAAAAAACTACTTGAAAAACAAAAAAAAACAAAATGAATCATACGAAAGTCGAACCAGTCAGTTAAGATGATTCAAAAAAAAAGAAAGAGACTGGTGACAGTGAAGATTTGGAAGATCAATTGTTTATATATTCTTTTTTTTTAATTTTCTTTTTCAGTTGATTGTTAAATAATAAAAACGCCATATATAATAAAAACGCCAAACAGTCAAAATGCTTGTTAAAACGCTATCATGTAGTAAAACGCCCCCAAAAACTCCCAAACTATAATAAAATTACTTTGGAAGAGTATTAAAAAAAACCCAAAAAATAAAAAAGCAAACTTGAAAATGTAACTAGAAACAGTAACTACAAAACAGAAAAATGAAGAGACGGAAAATTTATTATATTAGAATCTAAAACGCCAAACTTGAAAGACAGGATGTGTTACAGACTTCAGAGAAAAAAAGCTTATCAAAAACAATAATTACAAACAGTAACTGAAACGACGAATATTTTATTATAATAATGCACCGCCTAACCTACGCCGCCAAAAGAAATCCTATAAAATAGTAACTCTCAGCAACTTCCATTTAATCAAACCAAAAAAACAAACGCCAAAATACTACTAAATACCACTCACTGTAAAACGCCAAAAAATTAAAAAAATCAAAGATGGCTAATATGCTATCTTGGATATTCAGTATTGTTCTTCGTGAAATTTCACTGAATGGATTGTTAGCTGAAAGGAGTAACTCAGAAATATTTTGCTGCATGAGATGGACAAATCTTCAAGAAAAAGATACTGATGACAATCGAATGTCATTTTGTGTTCTTTGTTCTTGAATAAGGTTTGGATGAGGAAAAGAGATCAATGACACTGAAGAATGGGATGATTATAAAGATGAAGATGAAGATGAAGAAAAAGCGAAAAACCCACCCACACGTCATAGATCTATGTACCCAAACATCCACAAAAAGCCACATCAACAGACGAGCAGGCAAAATAATCAAACCGATGAGTTTGTTAAGTTTTACATAAAACACCATATATTTGGTGACAGTTCTTGTACTATTAAAGAAGTGAGAGGCTGATGACAGTGAAAATTGTGAAGAGAGATCTGATTATGATTTTTAATTTATTTTCTTCGCTTCTATTTTTTTCCCTGTGGTTGTAATATTATTTTACAATTGTAAAACGCCAAGATACCACAAACGCCAAAATGTATATAAAAAATAATAGAACAATGGGCCATCTTGTTTAAAACGCCTTGAAAAAACGTCATTCAGATAGATTTCCTGACCCCCCCGGGGTTCCAATGGCATACAATTTGAAAAACGTCAAAAACGCCATAAATGCCAAAATGTTAATACTATGAAGCCATTAAACGCCATTAATTATTGAATTTGGTTAACGCCAAAAATCTTATATCCCAAAAATAAAACAGTATTGGGAAAAGCGGGACTGGAAAAGCAGAAGATAAAAGGACAAAAAAAACCCCTCCGCCCTTCTCTAAGTCGCGTGACACGTGTTGGGCCAGGATGTGTTCTCACTGTTCTCACACTTTTGAGCGTTTTCTCCTAATCCTGTTTCTCTATATATATATATATATATACACACACACACACACACACATATATATATATAGGAGAATGATCCGTTAGGAACCACCCTTTATTGCGAGAACCGCGAGAACCAATGTGAACATAACCAAAAATACCTGAAAATAGCTAAAAAAACACATAGTTTTTTTAATACTTTTTACTTAAAATTCGCTGTATTTCGTTATTAAAAATAAAATTTTTTGGCTGATTTTTAAGTAAAAAATACTAAAAACATTTGTGTGTTTTTTAGATTTTTTTTGGGGGTTTAGTTTTTAGCATTTTGCTTGGGTGGGGGTAAGGGGTTTAGGTTTTTTTTTTTTTTTGGGGGGGGGGGGGGGGTTAGGTTATTTTTAGGTTTGGGGGGGGGGGGGTTAGTTTTTAGCATTTAGCTTGGGGGTGGGGGGTTAGGTTTTTTAGGTTTTTTTGTTGTGTTCACATTGGTTCTCGCAATAAAGGTGGTTCTCGCATGAACCCTACCCTATATATATATATATGTGTGTGTGTGTGTGTGTGTGTGTATGTGTGTGTTTGTGTATATAGGGGAGCGCTAAAATGAAAACCACCCCCAGTTGTAAAAACCGCGAGAACCACTCTCAACCAATCAAAAAAATGGTAGTTTGGTCATTTCCTTTAAATGTCCAATCTCCAATCTTTCATCTCTCCTCTTTCCTCTCTCCTCTCTCCTGTCTCCTCTCTCCTTTAAATGTCCAGTTACAGACCTTTCTCTCATCTCTCATCTCTCATCTCTCCTTTTCGTCATCATCACCAATACCATCATCACCCATAAATTAGAAAATCAGAGAGATCAACCATCTTTAACCCTCCAAAACCACCGAATGTAAACCTAAATTGACAATGAAGTCACGAATTTCCGACACAAGAATCATTCTTCAAACAGCAATTGCATCAAGACTCATTCTACTAACCCTGACACTCATCTGGAGATCAATCATCAACCCATACGACACTTCAGCTTCAATCAACCCCAACTTCCTCTCCACCACCACTACCACTACCACCACCACCCCACCATCGTATTCCCCCGCATCGCCGCCGCTGTTGAAAACGGCGTCGTATGGGTCAGTGTCGTATGCGACACCGCCATGGGAGGAGCCGACGACGACAGAAACATCAGCAGCGGCAGTGGTGCTTCACTTTCCGACGATTTATTTATATTTTTTCTGTTTTTCATTTATAATTGCCAATTTTATTCATTTATAATGCCATAAGTTTCTGGATTTGTTAACAATTTATTTATATTTTCTCTGTTTTTCATTTCTTGGCAGGAAGATTAGACACAAGAATGTTGTTCAATTTATTGGAGCATGTACAGAACCTACAAAAATCTGCATAGTAACTGGTAACAATATTAGTTTTAAAGGCTTTCTTTCTCATATATTGGCAGTTGAGTCGGAGGCTAGTTTGTGATGTCATTTGTAAAATGTCAAGATCTAAAAGGTAGTTAACTAGTGGATTACGACACAGATATGGTTCGATTCAGAGGGTCTCGATTCAGTCTCAGGTCCGACGTGGTTCGGGTTGGGTTAACAACAGTGGTGGCGGTGTTATACAACTCAGATTAGGTTTGTTCGACACCGGGTTTTGTTCGAGTTCAGATTTGGTTCGGGTTTAACTCACTCGGTTCAAGTTTCGGTTCGAGGCAACTCACCGCAAAACAGGTTCGGTCAACTCGGTAAACATCTGAGTCAAACTCGGGCAATGGCAGCCAAAACAGTCGACTCAAAGACCCGGTAACATTTAACGGCGTGAAAATTTCTAGTTATATAGTTTTAGATTTTAGTTAGTTACGTGACCGAGCACGACTCGATTCGACTAGATACTAGCTTACGTTTGATATATTTAACGAGAAATTTTATATATAGTGGTTATATTGTTGAAAATTGATTGAATTTTCGGAAAATATATCGACACTTAGTTGTCGGAATCGTCCAAAAAACAGAGGAAACGTAAAAAGTTTAACGTAAATTTTTTAACGTAAAACATAATTTTTTTAACGTAGAACGTAAACTTTTTAAGGTAAAACGTAAATTTTTTAACGTAAAACGTAAACTTTTTAATGTAAAAACGTAAAGTTTTTAACGTAAAACTTAAAAAGTTTAACGTAAAACGTAAAAACGTAAAACGTAAACTTTTTAACGTAAAACGTAAATTTTTTAACGTAAAACGTAAATTTTTTAACGTAAAACGTAAATTTTTAACGTAGAACGTAAACTTTTAACGTAGAACGTAAACTTTTAACGTAGAACGTAAACTTTTTAACGTAAAACATAAACTTTTTAATGTAAAAACGTAAAGTTTTTAACGTAAAAAGTAAATTTTTTAACGTAAAACGTAAAAAGTTTGACGTAAAAACGTAAAACGTAAAACGTAAACTTTTAACATAAAACGTAAACTTTTTAACGTAAAACGTAAACTTTCTAACGTAAAACGTAAACTTTTTAACGTAAAACGTAAACTTTTTAAACCTAAAACGTAAGCTTTCTAACGTAAAACTTTTTTTATGTAAATTGTAAAACGTAAAAAACGGCGCGTTAAAAAAACGACGCGTGAAAAAGCCAGGCGTAAAAACGGCGTGTAAAAAACGGCGCGCAAAAAAAAATTTGTGTTGTTAAAAAATCTGAATTTAAAATCTGATTTGTTAAAAAATAACAATTAATATAATAATACAAAAATAGTAATAAAAAAAATAAAGACAAAAAGACAAAATTGAGTAAATTGACTAAACTAACCTTTTGGATTAAAATATTAAAGACATAATAAGACAAAAAATATTTAATAATAATTTTTAATTACTTTCAATCTCATCCATTGATCTTGAAGATCTGATGGTAGAAAAGTGGTTCTCTCAGTTCTTACAACTAGGGGTGGTTTTCATTTTAGCGCTCCCACATATATATATATATATATATATATATATATAGTGGAGAGTTCAAATGAGAAGAAATTTTTTTGTAAGAATAATAAAGAACAAACTTCAACCAATAATAATGCTTCATTTTACTTCATTTAATTTTTGTATTTAATATGGGTGTAAGGGTATATTGGTAAAATTAGATAGATCATTAATTGTTAGTCTTCCTTTTTAATAGCTAACTAAATTAAATTTGTAACTTATTTTAAAAAAAATATATATATTTTTTCGAAGAAGATAAAAATTAATTTAAAGTGTAGGATAAATTATGAGGTGTGTAGGATGAATTACGAGTTGTGTAGGATAAATTTCAGTATGTGTATGATAAATTTTCAAAAATGTGTAGGATAAATTTTGATGTGTCTAGGCAAAATTTTTAGTGTGTAGGATGATACTCTTTATGACTAATTAATTAGTCAAAATAATAATAAATGAGATAAGAGAAAAACTATTTAATGTTTTACAATTGTACCCTTTATTCTTTTTGTTCTCAATTTAATTTTCTTCTCAAATGAACCTCCCCCTATATATATATATATATAGGGTTAGGATCATGTGAGAAGCACTAGGCTAAATGAGAAACTTGAGAAGCAATCTGGACCACACATTTTCCCTAAGCTTTTCGTAATATACGCATATGTATAGTTTAAAACTGACTATATACATATATGTATATTGGATTATAAACCCATGTATATAGTCAATTGTAAACTATACATATGCGTATATTACGAAAAGATTAGGGAAAATGTGTGGTCCAGAATGCTTCTCAAGTTTCTCAAATAGGGTGGACTTCTCTTAGGATCCCTACCCTATATATATATATATATATGGGAGGGTTATCTTGAGAACGCATTGGTTTGTTTTTGACAAGGTTTTTGGTTACAGGCAGGCGATTCAAAAACATCACATTGGAGGGTATGTAGACTACGATCAGTAGAAATAAAAACCTTAAGAAACGTTCGGTAGTAAAAGGTACGTGTTTTTAAGCTTAAAAACTGGGTTAGGGTTTCAAAATCTGTCAGTTGGTAAGTTGTTTTGTTTTTCTTATGGTGTGCTATATGATTAAATGAACGCTGATATGTTTTAAAAACATTGTACGGAAAAAATCTGATATTGTTGTATAAAGTGAATGCATGAGAAAGCTACCACCTCTTGTTAAGAAAGCTGGAAAAAGGCCTGACATTACTACACTCAGAAAGGCAAGACAAGAAGAAATTGCTAAAACAGTAGAAAAAGAGAAGAGGAGAGACACAAGTGTAACACCCCGACCGCGTATAACAACTTGCGGCGGAAACATCGGGGTTACTTTACAAATTGTTTGGAACATATGGCATTTTAAGTATTGTTTTATTGAGTTAATAAATTACATTGTCTTTGGGAATACGAAAACGCAACACAAATAATTCTTTTTATTTTAAGAATACTAAGGCTCAAGTGATTCCCACGTGTAGCATACTTGTAGATCATCAAACATTTGCACGCGAAACATATGTGAAAACAGACGGTCAACAATAAAGTTGGTGAGTACATAGGTTTTGTAGTTAAATTCATGGCTAAGTATTTGTATTTCAATACTTTGTCTGACTACAAGAGTCGATGAATGAATAAACTTTTGTAGCTATGAATCTTAACCAATGTTTCTTTGTCAACTCGTGTAACCAAATGTTGAGCACAAAAATTTTATGGCTATATACATGTTTGAAAACCAAATGTCTTGTGTAAACCAAATGTCTTATATAAACAAAATGTCTTGTATGACCAAATGTCTTGTGTAAACCAGATGTCTTGTTTTGTATAAAACAATTTGCCTTTTTTGTATAAAACGAGTGTGGTTTGTCGACGAATACATTGCAACCCTTGTTGACTGTCAGACAAACCCTTAAAAATAAAGGTTTACCAAATGTGTTTCACAGTTTTTGTCATTCCCATGGGTAACTTCCAAACAGACCTAGGAAGCGGGAATGGGGTTGTCAATCCTACGGTACCATAACATACTATCGTTCGGCTTGGCCAAAGTTAATGAATGTATCATTGTCATGTTCAATGCACCATCAAGTTTCATACAATATAAAGTATGTTGTGTAAATAAACCATATGGAAATAAGTTTTATAGATGTGGAAAATAATTAGCACATATCAATCACCCCAAAACAAATTGAAAATTGAAAACTGAAAAATGGGAAATTATGTCTTACTTGGATTGTGGATAACTTGCTTAATTGTGTTAGCAAAGCTCAAGTGTTTCATAATAATTCGGATAATTATAAGTTAGTGTATTGTAGGTCCCTAGAGGAGGATCTAAAACAACCTTATCCTTGTTACCGAACACACCCGCAAGTGCGGAATCCAAACGGGTGTACAAAGCAAGCAAAAGAACACAAAAATACAAGACAAAGATTCGAACTTTAAAGCTCCTTTGTATATTCAACAAAGTTTTGGATACAAGATAAAACTCTCTCAAAACTCTCCTGTGTGTTCTCTGTCTAGATGTGTTTGCTGCAAGGTTACTTTTATACCCAACCTTATCTGCTACATAACGAAAGATGGCATTGGTCCACATGCACCCCACGAAGAACTCCAGGCCCAATATTCTAGCCCAAGAAGAACATAAACCCACGAAATATAGTTCTTCTTAGGAATGGGATGAAACATAGTTCTTCTTGGGAATAGGACGAAACATAGTACTTCTTGGGAATGGGACGAAACATAGTTCTTCTTGGGACCATTAAGGTTCTTCGCCAATGATATCTTTCATGAGTATCATTTTGTTCATGGTCTTTCGTGGGGTATACATGCAGACCACTTGCAGAACAATAAACAATTACAGCAACAAACAGTAAACAGATTGCACATATGCATCTGTTTACAACCCGTACTAAGTTGAATACGTTCTGAGTCACGATGGAGGATATTGTGCTTTGGTCTTCACTTCGTAACGTTGTCGAACCGGAACAAGCCGTATCCACAATATGCATCAACAAACTCCCCCTTGGATGCTGCTCGTGATGGTTCGTTCTTCACATGTTATCGAATTTTCAGATGTCTTCACTTGTCACTGTCAGAAGGTGTATCGGCAAGCTCCCCCTTAAACATTGCTCATGAGACGCTAATCTTCAAATTTTAGATCCTTGTGGTGTTGTTGAGAGGTCAGCTGCAACTTGATCATTTGATTGCATCAATGTCGTGTCTTCATTCCAAAGCTTGTCATCTAACACGTTCTCTTCACCTTTAGCTGGTCAGGATGCCGCATCTGCACACACAACAGAGCTAAACGCGTAATGAGAACAACCGCTTGGAATATAGTCAGTATAACCAAACGACACACATGTGACCAACTCCCAATCAACTACCGTCCGACAACAGTTTGAAAGTTTAAAAATTTGATCAATTTTAGATTTGAACTTTCAAAACTTGTTAACTTTGACCGTTTATGAAGATGCAATTGTTTTAGGTTTCAATCAGGTTTCAAGTGGAAAAGACTCGAGATCCAACAACGGACAATAAAAAAAATAGAAATAAAATCTTTTTGGTTTTTATAAAGTTTATATTAAAACACACCTAAAATCTTTTTGGTATTTTTTAATATTTCAAATGTAAAGACGGAAAGCGGTAAATAAATATATATAGAGATGCAGAAACGGAGAAATGTAAATAAATATTTACAGACATTCTTTTTGCGAGTTTCAAGGGTAAGAGAATCATATCAGTGAACAGTCACGCCAAAACACTCTTGTTGTTCAATTAGTTAACATTTAGATAAGCATCCTATAACGATTATCGGTATTGTTGTCCACTTAAGCTCAACTTATCAGATGTACCGCCATGGGAGGAGCCGACGACGACAGAAACATCAGCAGCGGCGGTGGTGCTTCACTTTCCGACGATTTATTTATATTTTTTCTGTTTTTCATTTATAATTGCCAATTTTATTCATTTATAATGCCATAAGTTTCTGGATTTGTTAACAATTTATTTATATTTTCTCTGTTTTTCATTTCTTGGCAGGAAGATTAGACACAAGAATGTTGTTCAATTTATTGGAGCATGTACAGAACCTACAAAACTCTGCATAGTAACTGGTAACAATATTAGTTTTAAAGGCTTTCTTTCTCATATATTGGCAGTTGAGTCGGAGGCTAGTTTGTGATGTCATTTGTAAAATGTCAAGAACTAAAAGGTAGTTAACTCGTGGATTACGACACAGATATGGTTCGATTCAGTGGGTCTCGATTTAGTCTCAGGTCCGACGTGGTTCGGGTTGGGTTAACAACAGTGGTGGCGGTGTTATACAACTCAGATTAGGTTTGTTCGACACCGGGTTTTGTTCGAGTTCAGATTTGGTTCGGGTTTAACTCACTCGGTTCAAGTTTCGGTTCGAGGCAACTCACCACAAAACAGGTTCGGTCAACTCGGTAAACATCTGAGTCAAACTCGGGCAATGGCAGCCAAAACAGTCGACTCAAAGACCCGGTAACATTTAACGGCGCGAAAATTTCTAGTTATATAGTTTTAGATTTTAGTTAGTTACGTGACCGAGCACGACTCTATTCGACTAGATACTAGCTTACGTTTGATATATTTAACGAGAAATTTTATATATAGTGGTTATATTGTTGAAAATTGATTGAATTTTCGAAAAATATATCGACACTTAGTTGTCGGAATCGTCCAAAAAACAGAGGAAACGTAAAAAGTTTAACGTAAATTTTTTAACGTAAAACATAATTTTTTTAACGTAGAACGTAAACTTTTTAAGGTAAAACGTAAATTTTTTAACGTAAAACGTAAACTTTTTAATGTAAAAACGTAAAGTTTTTAACGTAAAACTTAAAAAGTTTAACGTAAAACGTAAAAACGTAAAACGTAAACTTTTTAACGTAAAACGTAAATTTTTTAACGTAAAACGTAAATTTTTAACGTAGAACGTAAACTTTTTAACGTAAAACATAAACTTTTTAATGTAAAAACGTAAAGTTTTTAACGTAAAAAGTAAATTTTTTAACGTAAAACGTAAAAAGTTTGACGTAAAAACGTAAAACGTAAAACGTAAACTTTTAACATAAAACGTAAACTTTTTAACGTAAAACGTAAACTTTTTAACGTAAAACGTAAACTTTTTAACGTAAAACGTAAACTTTTTAAACCTAAAACGTAAGCTTTCTAACGTAAAACTTTTTTTATGTAAATTGTAAAACGTAAAAAACGGCGCGTTAAAAAAACGACGCGTGAAAAAGCCAGGCGTAAAAACGGCGTGTAAAAAACGGCACGCAAAAAAAAATTTGTGTTGTTAAAAAATCTGAATTTAAAATCTGATTTGTTAAAAAATAACAATTAATATAATAATACAAAAATAGTAATAAAAAAAATAAAGACAAAAAGACAAAATTGAGTAAATTGACTAAACTAACCTTTTGGATTAAAATATTAAAGACATAATAAGACAAAAAATATTTAATAATAATTTTTAATTACTTTCAATCTCATCCATTGATCTTGAAGATCTGATGGTAGAAAAGTGGTTCTCTCAGTTCTTACAACTAGGGGTGGTTTTCATTTTAGCGCTCCCACATATATATATATATATATATATATATATATAGTGGAGAGTTCAAATGAGAAGAAATTTTTTATACGAATAATAAAGAACAAACTTCAACCAATAATAATGCTTCATTTTACTTCATTTAATTTTTGTATTTAATATGGGTGTAAGGGTATATTGGTAAAATTAGATAGATCATTAATTGTTAGTCTTCCTTTTTAATAGCTAACTAAATTAAATTTGTAACTTATTTTAAAAAAATATATTTTTTCAAAGAAGATAAAAATTAATTTAAAGTGTAGGATAAATTATGAGGTGTGTAGGATGAATTACGAGTTGTGTAGGATAAATTTCAGTATGTGTAGGATAAATTTTCAAAAATGTGTAGGATAAATTTTGATGTGTCTAGGCAAAATTTTTAGTGTGTAGGATGATACTCTTTATGACTAATTAATTAGTCAAAATAATAATAATTGAGATAAGAGAAAAACTATTTAATGTTTTACAATTGTACCATTTATTCTTTTTGTTCTCAATTTAATTTTCTTCTCAAATGAACCTCCCCCTATATATATATAGGGTTAGGATCATGTGAGAAGACTAGGCTAAATGAGAAACTTGAGAAGCAATCTGGACCACACATTTTCCCTAAGCTTTTCGTAATATACGCATATGTATAGTATAAAACTGACTATATACATATATGTATATTGGATTATAAACACATGTATATAGTCAATTGTAAACTATACATATGCGTATATTACGAGAAGATTAGGGAAAATGTGTGGTCCAGAATGCTTCTCAAGTTTCTCAAATAGGGTGGACTTCTCTTAGGATCCCTACCCTATATATATATATATATATATATATGGGAGGGTTATCTTGAGAACGCATTGGTTTGTTTTTTACAAGGTTTTTGGTTACAGGCAGGCGATTCAAAAACATCACATTGGAGGGTATGTAGACTACGATCAGTAGAAATAAAAACCTTAAGAAACGTTCGGTAGTAAAAGGTACGTGTTTTTAAGCTTAAAAACTGGGTTAGGGTTTCAAAATCTGTCAGTTGGTAAGTTGTTTTGTTTTTCTTATGGTGTGCTATATGATTAAATGAACGCTGATATGTTTTAAAAACATTGTACGAAAAAAATATGATATTGTTGTATAAAGTGAATGCATGAGAAAGCTACCACCTCTTGTTAAGAAAGCTGGAAAAAGGCCTGACATTACTACACTCAGAAAGGAAAGACAAGAAGAGATTGCTAAAACAGTAGAAAAAGTGAAGAGGAGAGACAAAAGTGTAACACCCCGACCGCGTATAACAACTTGCGGCGGAAACATCGGGGTTACTTTACAAATTGTTTGGAACATATGGCATTTTAAGTATTGTTTTATTGAGTTAATAAATTACATTGTCTTTGGGAATACGAAAACGCAACACAAATAATTCTTTTTATTTTAAGAATACTAAGGCTCAAGTGATTCCCACGTGTAGCATACTTGTAGATCATCAAACATTTGCACGCGAAACATATGTGAAAACAGACGGTCAACAATAAAGTTGGTGAGTACATAGGTTTTGTAGTTAAATTCATGGCTAAGTATTTGTATTTCAATACTTTGTCTGACTACAAGAGTCGATGAATGAATAAACTTTTGTAGCTATGAATCTTAACCAATGTTTCTTTGTCAACTCGTGTAACCAAATGTTGAGCACAAAAATTTTATGGCTATATACATGTTTGAAAACCAAATGTCTTGTGTAAACCAAATGTCTTATATAAACAAAATGTCTTGTATGACCAAATGTCTTGTGTAAACCAGATGTCTTGTTTTGTATAAAACAATTTGCCTTTTTTGTATAAAACGAGTGTGGTTTGTCGACGAATACATTGCAACCCTTGTTGACTGTCAGACAAACCCTTAAAAATAAAGGTTTACCAAATGTGTTTCACAGTTTTTGTCATTCCCATGGGTAACTTCCAAACAGACCTAGGAAGCGGGAATGGGGTTGTCAATCCTACGGTACCATAACATACTATCGTTCGGCTTGGCCAAAGTTAATGAATGTATCATTGTCATGTTCAATGCACCATCAAGTTTCATACAATATAAAGTATGTTGTGTAAATAAACCATATGGAAATAAGTTTTATAGATGTGGAAAATAATTAGCACATATCAATCACCCCAAAACAAATTGAAAATTGAAAACTGAAAAATGGGAAATTATGTCTTACTTGGATTGTGGATAACTTGCTTAATTGTGTTAGCAAAGCTCAAGTGTTTCATAATAATTCGGATAATTATAAGTTAGTGTATTGTAGGTCCCTAGAGGAGGATCTAAAACAACCTTATCCTTGTTACCGAACACACCCGCAAGTGCGGAATCCAAACGGGTGTACAAAGCAAGCAAAAGAACACAAAAATACAAGACAAAGATTCGAACTTTAAAGCTCCTTTGTATATTCAACAAAGTTTTGGATACAAGATAAAACTCTCTCAAAACTCTCCTGTGTGTTCTCTGTCTAGATGTGTTTGCTGCAAGGTTACTTTTATACCCAACCTTATCTGCTACATAACGAAAGATGGCATTGGTCCACATGCACCCCACGAAGAACTCCAGGCCCAATATTCTAGCCCAAGAAGAACATAAACCCACGAAATATAGTTCTTCTTAGGAATGGGATGAAACATAGTTCTTCTTGGGAATAGGACGAAACATAGTACTTCTTGGGAATGGGACGAAACATAGTTCTTCTTGGGACCATTAAGGTTCTTCGCCAATGATATCTTTCATGAGTATCATTTTGTTCATGGTCTTTCGTGGGGTATACATGCAGACCACTTGCAGAACAATAAACAATTACAGCAACAAACAGTAAACAGATTGCACATATGCATCTGTTTACAACCCGTACTAAGTTGAATACGTTCTGAGTCACGATGGAGGATATTGTGCTTTGGTCTTCACTTCGTAACGTTGTCGAACCGGAACAAGCCGTATCCACAATATGCATCAACAAACTCCCCCTTGGATGCTGCTCGTGATGGTTCGTTCTTCACATGTTATCGAATTTTCAGATGTCTTCACTTGTCACTGTCAGAAGGTGTATCGGCAAGCTCCCCCTTAAACATTGCTCATGAGACGCTGATCTTCAAATTTTAGATCCTTGTGGTGTTGTTGAGAGGTCAGCTGCAACTTGATCATCTTGATCATTTGATTGCATCAATGTCGTGTCTTCATTCCAAAGCTTGTCATCTAACACGTTCTCTTCACCTTTAGCTGGTCAGGATGCCGCATCTGCACACACAACAGAGCTAAACGCGTAATGAGAACAACCACTTGGAATATAGTCAATATAACCAAACGACACACATGTGACCAACTCCCAATCAACTACCGTCCGACAACAGTTTGAAAGTTTAAAAATTTGATCAATTTTAGATTTGAACTTTCAAAACTTGTTAACTTTGACCGTTTATGAAGATGCAATTGTTTTAGGTTTCAATCAGGTTTCAAGTGGAAAAGACTCGAGATCCAACAACGGACAATAAAAAAAATAGAAATAAAATCTTTTTGGTTTTTATAAAGTTTATATTAAAACACACCTAAAATCTTTTTGGTATTTTTGAATATTTCAAATGTAAAGACGGAAAGCGGTAAATAAATATATATAGAGATGCAGAAATGGAGAAATGTAAATAAATATTTACAGACATTCTTTTTGCGAGTTTCAAGGGTAAGAGAATCATATCAGTGAACGGTCACGCCAAAACACTCTTGTTGTTCAATTAGTTAACATTTAGATAAGCATCCTATAACGATTATCGGTATTGTTGTCCACTTAAGCTCAACTTATCAGATGTACTCGCGGTTAGGGGATACGATTAAGGTATGATTTATACTTACCGACCGGTGTTCATCCACACACGACACATTCTCGTATCAAGGTATGCACGAGAATTCATCTTACTGGTGAGTATACCATTTATCATCTGTTTTCAACGTATATGATGTGAGAAACTCACTTATTTTTGGATGAATACAAGCCCTATCTGTTAAAATCACTTATTAATGAGGAACTCGATACTCGATGCATGCAGGGCATAAGAGCAAGTCCGTGAACAGGTTAGTACCATCGTACCGACAAAGAGACGAACTTGACTCTCGGATGATAAATGTGATTTAGAATCACTTATTCGGGGGGAATGTGATATTTTATCACTTATTGATGGTCGTATGCGTTATGTATTATATACATGTATGTATAATATGTACACGTATTGCGCCCCCGTTGTTTTCGGTAAAAGAATCAACCATGATACCCAGATGATAAACAACATAAAGACAACGTATCTCAGAACCTCGGCAATCTATCAAACGAAATTTCGGTACCAAGACCATATGCCAATGTGCGGTTCCCACACAGTCTTAAGTCGATTTAGGTTTATATCAGCCTACACACATTAAAATGATTGCGAGCCTACCGATACATCTTATATAGAGCTGCTTATCGTTTTTCATTTTAAGTTCAAAAAGGTTTCGACAGACCACTGACGTACAATCATTTTCTCTTTTGCTCACTAGGAAACTCATTTTTGTTTTTGTGTTTTTGAAATTTTTCGATGTTTTTGTATTTTTGAACTTTTTCAATGTTTTTGTATTTTTCGTTTTGAAATTACTCCCCCTAAAATGCAAAAAGTACGAGAAATTAAAAAACACAAATAAATATTTACAAAAATGATTTTCAGATGTTGGTTTACTCTGGCTTGACCTTAATGTCGTTTACTATTAGTAAAAAGGTCAAATCGTGATTTGTCAAATGCTTTGGTAAAAAGGTCGGCACGTTGGTCATCGGTGTGGACCTTAACAACATCGATAAGTCTTTTATCAAAACAATCACGTATGAAGTGATATTTGATCTCGATGTGTTTGGTCTTTGAATACTGCACAGGATTTCTAGCGATCTGTAAGGCAGCAGAATTATCAATGAAAACAGGAGTAGATGGGAATTCAAAACCATAGTCGCGCATTTGTTGCTGGATCCACAGTACTTGGGAGCAACAACTTGAGGCAGCAATGTATTCGGCTTCACATGTTGATGTAGCGACACAAGTCTGCTTCTTGCAGTGCCATGTGACCAGGCGATTTCCTAAAAACTGACATCCAGCCGTTGTGGATTTGCCGTCGATTTTGTAGCCACCAAAATCAGAATGACTGAATGCGATCAAGTCGAAGCTATCATCGCTAGGGTACCAGAGGCTGGTGTCCGGGCAACCCTTCAAATAGCGGAAAATCCTTTTTACAGCTGCTAGATGTGAGGCCTTCGGGTTGGCTTGATATCGGGCGAGCAGGCACGTAGGATACATTATGTCAGGCCTCGAGGCTGTGAGATACATACGAGATCCGATCATAGCGCGATAAAGTGAAGAGTTAACACTTTCACCCTTCAAGTCCGGAGTAATCCCGTGATTTTGCGGAAGTAGGGTACCAATGGGCGTCGCTTCGGACATCTAGAACCGGCTCAAGATGTCATCGACATATTTAGTCTGATGGATGAATATCCCAGACTCCGTTTGTTGAACTTGTAGGCCCAAAAAGAAGTTCATTTCCCCCATGGCGCTCATCTCGAATTTCTCGTGCATAACACGCTCAAAGTCCCTACACAAAACATCGTTAGTTAAACCAAAAATAATATCATCTACGTATACCTAAACCAACAGAAGATCTCCATCCTTTTCTTTGATGAAAAGAGTGCAATCGATAAGACCCCGGCGAAAACCATTCTCCGGTAGATAGTTAGATAAGGTTGCATACCAAGCTCTCGGTGCTTGATGTAATCCGTAGAGAGCTTTGTTGAGCAACCGAACTCGATCAGGATGAATAGGATCTTCAAAACCGGGAGGTTGTTCGACATACACCTCTTCTTCAACCACACCATGTAGAAATGCACTTTTCACGTCCATTTGGTAAACCTTGAATCCTTTGAAGGAAGCATAGTCTAGAAAGATCCAAATAGCTTCAAGACGTGCAACTGGTGCATAAACTTCGTTGTAGTCTATCCCTTCAACCTGACGAAAACCATGAACAACTAACCTCGCCTTGTTTCGAACGACTACTCCACGGTCATCCTTTTTGCATTTGAAACCCAACGGGTGCCAATCTTCTTGTAGTTCTCAGGTTTTTCAACCAGTTTCCAGACACCAAGCTTCTGGAATAGTTGCAGTTCCTCCTGCATAGCTTCCACCCAAGAATTATCCTTTATCGCTTCTTTCCAAGACCTTGGTTCTTTTTTTGAGACATAACATGCGAAGGACCAATCATTCTGCATACCCGATTCTCTGATCGCTGCATACAAGCCAGCATTGTTGTTGTTTCTCAACTGATTCCTCGTCTGCATGCCACTTTGAACATTACCAATGATGTTTTGTTGAGGATGGGTATTATGGATTCTCGTTTATGGATTATCCGGAACTGGAATATTTATACCCAAATTATTGAAGTTGAGATCAACAACTAAATCAATACCCTGAACTGGCGAAGAGGATGATGCAGTAGCTTCAGTTGTTTTAGGGCAGTCCACTGGGGGTGTAGCCTCAGAAGTACCATGCACAACTGTTGGAGGAACTCCTTGGTTTGCATCGAGAAATTCATCATGTCACACCCTAACCGATGGCGGAAACATCGGAGTGAGATGAAATAGATTGCTCGAGACATCATAACACTAATAATTGTGACAAGTATTTAAATAATAAATTTCATTCCATTTCTAAAGAGTCAATTACAAGGATTTGAAGCAAATACAACATAAATAACGAAAAACAATACAATAAGAATACAAGTTTAAAGTGTGTATCTCAGCATCCTACTAGATTCCATGCATCACCAACGTCATCGCTAAACCTGCAACATGTTTTAAAAGTGTAGTTCAATACAAAAGTATTGGCGAGCATACAAGTTTGGTGCGTACATAAGTATAAAAACGATAAGGAACAATCCACATGGCAAACCTAGTTATCAAGATTAACGTATAAACTGGCATGTGATTAACAAGTCAACCCTCTTTTTACGCAAGTATGAAAGAATAAACCTAACATGACCTCTCGTTCACGGGTGGTGCGTTACTCCTATAGCACTATACATGTTAAGTGGAGGCTTGTACGAAGCTAATGACAAGTTCATCACATAAGAATCACCCAGAAAACACAAATCAAGCATAACAAATAGTAAGCAGGTATTGGATTATTTGTTTATGTATTTGCATAAGAATATGTCTACTAAGTGTGTTTTGTATATAAAAACATGTTACACCCAAAAGTGTGAAAATGGTAAAATGGGTCAAGTATACTCACAAAATTGCATATGCTTTCCGATTATCCCTTGTGACGAAGTTGTTGAGACTAGAAGTTTGAATATGTTCGGTTCGGAGTTCTAAGGGATGGTTACATTAGGGTTTACGGGTTGGAAGTTTATGGACATAAAATTAGACATATGAAAATAATCATCCATCACATATGATGTTTAGATGATATACTTACTAACTTGACAATGTCTACTTGTTCATCATCAAGAGTTCGGTTTGTTTGAATGTTATATAAGTTTTACATAGAGTATACTATATCATATATGTCAAGCATGAGGTAGAAGATTAAAGTCTTCATTTAGGTACCTCTAAGTATCATAGAAATCATGCATGAGGTAGGAAGAACAAAGCTTCCATTTAGGTACCTCTATTGTTCACCACTACACTTGTTATAAACAACAAGGAGGGTCATGAACTTACAAAAAAAATAATGAAATACAACAACTAATCTATGAGGAAACATCAAGAAGTGAGTGGATTTTTATGATAGATAGCCCAAGCTAGTCTAACAATCACACATTCATCAAGCTTCAAGCTTGAACACTTCTTGTGGGTAAAACCCTTACTAAAACAGAATGTTTGTGAGGTTTTAACCTCTGATTTAACATTTCTCAGCCTTGTTTTTAAGCCCAACTAATCATTCGATTGATTATAAGCATTAGGACATAGGTTTGAGATGAGATTAACTCAAGTTTACTAAGTTTTAGATGAAAACAGAAAAGTCAGTCAACTTTAGAGCTTTTTTGGCGACGTTCCAGGGCCTGGTTTTCCATGGAAAACCAATAGAAATGTAGCTAAGGTCAATCCAAAGAAGTAGGAAAAAGAATCGACTGAATCGGATAAGAATTGAGTGAGTTATGCTCACTTTTATAAGATGTTATGAATCAGTCTTGCACTTGTAATCAGCTGCGTTTTTAGAGTGTTTTGAGAGTAAGATTGGAGTTTGTAAAGTGGTAAGGAGGCTGATTATAAGTGGTATTTATAAGGGAAAAGGTTAGGGTTTAAGTGGGTTGCAATTAATACAAGTGGTTAGGGGTTAAACTAATTAAAAAAAAAGAATTGAATTCTGCCCATAGGGTTGTCTGGTCGCAGGGCTGTAAACAGCCACATCTTTTTGTCTTTTTTTTATTGAGATATAGTAGATTAGGTGTTGTATATAATATATCATGTTAAGTTATATTTACATATAATTAACTATTAGACATCAAGTGATTGGATGTTTAGCATTGAAAGACAATTGAAACATATAGTTGCGGCTGTAGATTCTGTTGGCAGCCTTTGCATATTTTGTTTGTCAAAAGGTTCTTTAATGTTTTGACAACAAAGTGGAGCAAATAAAAAAATGGGACAAGGGCTGATCGTGGCTTTTGTTTCTCATTATTATTATATATATATTTTTATTTTATTATTTTTTTCTTTTCGCAATATAAGTTAACTTATATACTAGTGATACATGTAGTATAGTAATGTTTTATTAATATGTTACTAACATAAAACAAGGCCTAAAACATACTTTGAACATGATTTAATTTAGACCAAAAAGGTGTGATGTATAGGTGTATAACAATTAAGTATTTAAACATGTTTTGATTCCACAAAATGTGTAGTAAAATGAGCGTGTGTATCAATTGTACAAGTATGTCAATCATGAATAGGTGATGTATAAGCGTAAGAGAAATATATGAGTCATGAATATATGATAAGTATTTGCAAGTTGATCACGTTTAGAAGATTCACGAACAAGACATCAAATGTATAATGAATCGATACATATAAGTATAATTTGTATGAAATAACGAATTTTATTACGATCAAAGTCTCAATTACACAACTAGGATTACAAGTTTCCAAAAAAAGATTTATATGACACAATTTCTAAATTAGGAAAGTTACGAAAAAGCGGAGCGTTACAGTCTCCCATCCTTTAGGAAATTTCGTCCTGAAATTTAATCAAGAGGAAGATTTGAAAAGGATTTTGGCAAAAATGTGATTGTTTAAAATTGAGCTTTAGAAGTTTGAGATGTTTTGAAAAGTATGGAATTTTGAAGAGCGAAGAGATGGTTTGTAAAAGTTCGTTTGACTAATATGGCTTGAGGCATTTACACATAAGTAAAAATGTGTGTGTGCGTGTATAGGCAAAATGGCCTTAAGCAAGTTTTTGAATAATTCAAGATCGAGATGTATAAAAAAATATGTTGTATTAAGAAGGAAAATCTTGTATAAAATGGCTTGTATTTGATGAAAAGCGAGGTAGTTTGCATGGAAAGTTTAAAGGATAGCACCAAATCTCATATTTGTAGAAAATTGTTTTATTGAGAGGAACGAGAAGGTTTGACGTTTTACATAAAACGGTTTTGGAGGTAACGACCAACTACAGGTGTTTGCACATGAATAAAGAATAGAAAGATAGTTTTATAGGTAAGGGGATAAGTTAGGATTCGAGCGTTCTAAACAGACTTGATTGTAAACGGGGTTCGAATAAAGACCAAGAATAGTGGAGAATAATGGAGGTATAAGAGTGAACGATTGATCTAATAAACGTATGTGAGTATAAGAACGGTGTAAGTATTGGATAAACGAAAGCGATGTGTTAAGAATGAGGTCTCGTCGTGGATAATCGGATATAATGCGTTTGTGAGTTGTCTAAAGTTTGTATTAGGTCCAAATGTCTGCAAAACACTGAATTTCTCATGGCACGTTTTACGAAAGTTTGGTAACATGGTGAAAACACTTACATATAGGAAGTACACTCTATGGTTTTCATACGCCTATCACTATAATCCTGTGTGCACCCGCGATTATTTTGATCGCCGCATGATCCGCATAGCTTATACTAGTTGTGTTGGAATCAGGGTATACATAATTTAAAAATAAGAACGTGTACGTATAAGAATATGCTTAAGTATGTATGGGACCCATGTAAGCGAATCCCTTAGATTCCACTCGCGTACGGGTACGAATGTATGAATCATGAGTATGAATGAAAGTATGAGCATAAAAAGTATGAATATGAGCATAGGTACAAATAATAAAAAATTACGTATATGGTATGTGTCAAAACATAATGAATGTAGGCACATAAAACATTTGAGAAATTTGAGTATGTAAGATGATGTAAACGAAAGTGTCGCGAGGTATTGACTAAAACGTGCGTGATGATATTCAAGTATAGTTGTTTAAGCGAGATGTTGAGTTTATTGAATCAAAAAGGAAAAAAAATAAATCGAGTTTGATTTGGAAGGTAGAATATAGTTTGTAAGTGTAAGACAATATAAGGGGGTTGAACCGCCCCCTGAAACAAAAGGAGGTTCGGCATATTATGAAAGACAATAATCTGAGTTTCTGTGCTATCTTGGAGTCTCATGTAGATGTGGGTAACCTTCAGAAGGTTTGTAAGTCTGTATTTCGAAATTGGGATTGGACATCTAATGGTGGGCAATGTGACAAAGGTGCTAGAATAATTATCGGCTGGAATTCGGATGTTTTTGATATTATGGTCTTGAATCAGACATCGCAGGTCATGCATATTCAGGTTCGGTTTAA
>JARYGA010016611.1:0-47020 GCA_030545235.1 Helianthus tuberosus | reverse complement strand
TTTTACAAGATTAAAGTTACTTTATATAAAGATCTACATATATAAAGGGGATTTACACTATAGATTCGGAAAAACTGCAAGTTCATGCGATTATGCAAATTACATACTTATCGACTAGTTTGATGTGTCGGAAATTGTTGGATTGAATAAAGAAGTTGTTGAATTGATTTGTTAAAAGAAAATGATACGCTTGAAAGCGTGGCCACCTCCAGTTACAGAGGAAACTCTGGCGAAATTTTTCTAAAAACCTAACACTTAGACTTATTTACACAACAAGTGTTAGAACTATTTTTCGACATATTTTCAAAGCATAAATTTCGCCAGCACTATATTTTACTAACTATTCGGAGGTGGGATTTTCACTAAGTTAACGTGATAAATATATTTTGTCACAACACTGTTTATGATTATTTTGTGAAAATACATAAATATTATTTTAGAGTAAAAATAATATTTACAAGCGTTAATGATCCCAAAACTTTGCGAACGCTTCCACATTAACATATAAGTTACACCGGTAATTACATTACCACACGACTAATAAAACGTAACTTACGCACATGTATTGTATCCCCCATCCTTGGGAAGAAGTATAACTACCAAGTGTATACAGAACATAAACACGAAATAGTTGTCTAACTATTTCCCAAAGACTTAAACTGTAAAGCTAAAGCACGGCCGTCCGTCTAATAGAATTAGCACTTGTAGGTCGTTGCACAGCTTACTGTATTGGAGACACTTGGTAGAGACGCGCATTCACTGTGAGTTCATGTCCCCCTTTTCTCTAACTGTTTTCAGTTTTCTTAACTGCGGGGGTGAAATACATGTTACTTTGTTTACAAGTACTTTATACACGGTATGATTAACGTAAGGAGGTTTTAGATCATGTGAATGGGTAGTTAGAACACCGAGGGACTTAAGAGGTAGATCTATCTGGGTGTAGCGAGCCCAGCTCTAGGCCCAACAGAACGGACCTCTCGGAGGACCAACAGAACGGACCTGGAGTGACTTGGTACCCAACGCAAAAATCGGCTAGGGTTGTGTCTACCTACTTGCATTTCACGACATGCTAATGGCCTTGCAAACCATTGGTGATCACAAGTCCTCTTACACTGCTACATACCAGGAAACTTTTATACTTACAAGTGTTTTACTTACTCACTTGCACATGAACTCGCTCAACATTATTGTTGATTTTTCAACTCACATGTATTTCAAGAAATTAAACGGATCTGGCACGGTATGGAACGTTTTCCGCTGCACTTGTCATGGAGTCATCAGGGTTTAGGGGATGTGTCTCTTTCCTGGACAAGACACAGTCCTTAAACCACGTTTATGTTATGTTATGAGTTGTAATGTCTACTGAACAAGGTTATGGTTGTATGTTAAAACAATGGTATTGTGTTTGAATTTCAAAACTTAATGGATGACTTGCATGGTTTTTAATTCATATAGCTTGTTATGGTTAAGCTATGGTATTAAGAAGTCACACCAAAATTAACCACGCTTCCGCAAAGCCAGGGTGTGACAGCTTGGTATCAGAGCTCTGATCATAGCGAACTAGGATTCTTTCTCGAGTCTAGACTATGATCACTAGGGCTCTCACGAAAACATTTTTCTGCATACCACTTAAGTCCAGATCCAAAACTTTTTACAAACAAATGTTGAGCACATTTTATTTATTTATAGGCTCAGCTTGGAGGGCTGAGGATCGGTCTGGAGGACCGAGGTAATCGAGGTAGTTAAGCACGTTGGTTTATTATAGGCTCGATCTGGAGGATCGAGGCTCGGTCTAGGTGACCGAGGTAGTGGGCTAGCAAGGCTAGGAAGAAAGGGCTCAGCTTGGAGGGCTGAGGATCGATCTGGAGGATCGAGGTTTGGTTTAAGTAAAGGATAGAGCAGTCTTGTAGACTGGATGAAATTGGCTAGTAAGACTAGGAGAATTATGTGATACCTTACTTGGTGACTTATGTGATTACTTGATTTATGATTGACTATTTGTGCATGTTTGTGTATATGTTACAGACACATGGATTCTGCAGACACTGGTGGTTCAGGCACCACAGGCCCGAGGCCTATCGTTTCAGACGACATTGAGTCATCGGAGCACGAGGTTTACACGTCCGACTTCACTAGCACAGATGAGGACGATTTCCAGCCTTTTGCACTACCTGACGGTGCTGGCGAGCTCGCAGATGGTCCTATCGCCGGGGATCTACCATTGGCATTGATCCCTGCTCCTATACCGCTTGCTGCATACCCAGCTTACGATTTACCCATCGACGATGAGGAGGATGATGTCGATATGTTTGATGAGGAGCCTTTCGAGGAGGATGCTCAGGGCGAGGCCCTTCCTGCTGCCGATCCCTTATTGATCGCAGATGCTCCTGCCGCGGAGTCACCTGTTCACTCCCCAGTCGCGGACTCCTTTGAGTCTGTGGCTTCTGTACCCTCACATGTCCAGAGTGCACAGCACTTCTCTCATGAGTCAGAGCCTGATCAGGCATTATCTGTTGCCCCTATCCCCGGTTTCGCTTTTGACCATGATGATGAGGGGGATTCCGACCCTATGTTTCCCCCGGGATTCGACCCTGATCATGACATAGAGTATGTTCCGATGGATCAGTTTATGGAGGATCCAGTAGACGCTGTTGACCTATTTGATCCTATTGACCCAGATTTTGAGTTTGAGATGGCTTTTGATGACTTCGAGCCTGCCGTTGCTCCTGAGCAGGCAGCCGCTCTAGACCCTATACCCGAGCATGACCCAGTACATGCTGATATCCCTTTTGAGCCTGTTGTTGCTGATCTCCCTGTAGATGTTCCTGTGATTGAGGGCGATCATGTTGCTGTTGATCCCATTGTTCCTTTACCCGTTGGTGATATACCTGCTGACCACCCTATAGAGCACTTTGCACCCGTTCACCCTGTTGTTGCTCCCTTACTTGATCCCGTTCCCCTAGAGCCTGGACATGCATTGTTCGCGGCACGTATGGATCCACCGGATGAGTCCGTACAGCACGGTTGGATACCGGCTGATGAGGATGTTCCACCTTTTCCTCCACAGATTCCTGTTGCACCACATATTGACTTTTCATTTCAGGTTCCTATGTTTGTACCTCCAGCAGGGCCTGGAGAGGGTTCTTCAGCTCACCCTGATGGGCATGTACCGATGCCTATCCCTTTCATGCCTCAGACGTCATTTGTTCCACCCGCTGTTGCTCCTTTTCACGTGGCACCTTTCGACCCCACTAGCGAGCCATTTCTTTGGGCACCTGGCTCTGGTATGCCACCCACTGACCCCTATCATGCTTTTCACAGGGGATACACTATCGAGGACGTCTTGATGTCCTTTGTCGCACAGCATGAGTCCCACACACAGCGTATACAGGAGCTCGAGAGAGCTCGGTTGTCACCTTGTCAGTACCATGGACAGGCACCCTCCCCTCTACAGCCGTTTCGACCATTACCTCCAGATTTTGCTGCTCGTCTCTTTACGTTAGAGCAGCAGGTTGCTTCCATTATCCGTACACAGCGAGCCCAGTAGGAGGACTGGCTCCAGTTATGCCGGTTGTTTTATACTCACTTTCCCCCTCCTCCACCACCATCTGCATAGAGCTCACCAGTTACTGATTAGGTAGACGAGGATGAGAAGACGGCGATTGTTGGATTGCACAACATTTTGGAGACCACTTTATGACTTTGACTTTTGTTGACATGTACTTGATGTTGTATTTGACACTGATTTGTTATGATTTTTGGACAGGGGTGATGTAGCCCCTAGTTGATGGATGATTGTATGACACTATGATGTACTGATACACTTACTCTGTGGTCTTGATGTATGACAATCGCAGTATTCTCATCATATCTGTTTCGCTTGATTACTTATTTGCATTGTTATGGTATGAGATGTGGATGATTGGTATTTGTGATGTATTGATGACATGAGATATTACGTGCTATTACTATTACTATATACGTACTCTTCGCTATGGCCTGACCAATGTGAACACATCTTTTAGAAGATGCCGCCGAAACGCCCAACGCCAATGCCTACTAATGAGGCAGAGCTACAGCAAGTCATTGCAGCTGCCATAGCACAATACGCAGCATCTCAGCCAGGAGCGAGCGGAAGTGTTAACCAAGGCAATAACAATCCACCTCACGGTAATACCACGCCATTTGGACCTACCATGAACTAGTTGGAGATTTTAGCGATGATGCTAATGCCAAACACATGTTTTAACATACGTGCAGGATGCACCTACAAGCAGTTCTTGGACTGCAAACCGGTCAACTTCGATGGCACAGGAGGTGCAGTTGCCTTTACCCGCTGGGCTGAGAAAACCGATTCTGTTTTACGCATGAGCAAGTGCGCAGAGGATCAGCAAGTCACATACATTTCAGGGCTGTTTCTAGATGGAGCCCTATCCTGGTGGAACCTACAAGTACAAACTCTAGGCGAAGCTGCCGCCTACGCACTGACTTGGGCCGAATTGAAAGAACTGATGCGCAAAAAGTACTGTTCACGCGCAGAAATTCAAAGGTTGGAGACTGAATTTTGGCACTTAAAGATGGATGGACCAAAGATTGCAGAATACGTCCAGAGGTTTCACGACTTATCTCAAGTGGTTCCTTACATGGTTACACCGGAATACAAGCGAATCGAGCGCTTCATTTGGGGTTTGGCTCCCCAAATCATAAGTATGGTAACCTCATCAAAGCCTGCGACAATTACCGAGGCGATTGATTTGAGCGTGGCTCTCACAGAAGAGGCCATTCGTCTGAACAAGTTTGGTGATGTTAAGGCAAAGGAGAAAGAGACTCATGTTGAGTCGTCAGGAAGTAACAAAAGAAAGTTTTCGAACTTCAAACAAGGTGTTAGCGGTGATGGTAAGAGAGGAGCACCAAGCACGCCAGCTCAGGGTGCAGCTGGCAGTGGAAGGAAAGGAAGGGGATATATGGGCACCCAGCCCAAGTGTAATGCCTGCCAGCGTCACCATTCTGGCCAATGTGGGCTAAAAGTATGTGAAGCATGTGGGAAACGTGGTCACTTGAAGGATACTTGTTGGGTCCCTGCCGGTCGCGGAGGCCAGGGAGGATATGGAAATAGGAATGATAACCGTGGTGGAAATGGGAACCGCCCACAAGGAAATTTTGGAGGTAACAGAAATCATGGCAACAACGCTAACCAAGCGGGCGCAGTGAATCGTAATCCGGGGAATGATCAAGCTGGTGGAAACGGGCAGAGACTTGGATGCTATAACTGCGGTGAAATCGGGCACTTTAAGAAGAATTGCCCAACATTGAACCAAGCCCGTGGTAGAGTGTTCCAACTCGAAGCTAGGGAAGCACGCCAGGATCCAAATGTTGTTACTGGTACGTTCCCTGTCAATCAACGCTATGCATCCGTTTTATTTGATACTGGTGCCGATTATAGCTTCGTATCGTTAGAATTTAAGAATATGCTTGGGTGAGCCGCTAATAAGTTAGACATTCCCTACTCGATCGAATTAGCTAATGGAAAGTTAGTTGAAGCCAACGAAGTTATCAGAGGTTGTGTGATAGAATTGGGAGAACGTGAGTTTACTTTGGATCTACTACCAGTTCAATTGGGAAGCTTCGACGTGGTGGTAGGAATGGATTGGCTATCCGGAAACAAGGCTGAGATAGTATGTCACGAGAAAGTTGTTCGTATCCCAACTGATGATGGTGAGACAATTGTGGTTCACGGAGAGAAGCGTGACACACCGCTAAGGATTATCAGCTGCTTGAAAGCAAGGAAGTGTTTACAGAAAGGATGTGTTGCTTTTCTGGCACACATTGTGGATAAGAAGGCTGCCGAGCCAAGGATCGAAGACATCCCTGTCGTAAGGGAATATCCAGAAGTCTTCCCAGAAGACTTACCTGGACTGCCACCTCAGAGGCAAGTGGAGTTTCACATTGACTTAGTTCCAGGCGCCGCGCCTGTGGCTAAGGCACCTTATAGACTTGCTCCATCTGAGATGCAGGAATTGTCGACACAACTTCAAGAGTTGTTAGACAAGGGTTTTATCCGACCAAGCTTCTCGCCTTGGGGAGCTCCGGTCCTGTTTGTCAAGAAAAAGGACGGAAGTTTCCGCATGTGTATTGACTACAGAGAATTGAACAAGCTGACAATCAAGAACAGGTATCCTCTGCCGAGAATTGATGATCTGTTCGACCAACTTCAAGGTTCAAGCTTTTACTCTAAGATCGATCTTCGATCTGGATACCATCAATTAAGGATACAGGAGGAAAGTATCCCGAAAACAGCCTTCCGAACTCGTTATGGACACTACGAGTTCCTCGTTATGCCATTTGGTTTGACAAACGCACCTGCGGTATTCATGGATCTAATGAATAGAGTTTGCAAGCCATACTTGGACAAGTTCGTGATTGTATTTATCGACGACATCTTGATTTATTCAAGGACAAAGGCTGAACACGAACAGCATCTAAGAGCTATTCTGGAGCTGCTAAAGAAGGAACAGTTGTATGCCAAGTTCTCTAAGTGCGAGTTTTGGCTACGCGAAGTCCAGTTTCTTGGACATGTAGTTAATGGAAATGGAATTCATGTTGATCCCACAAAGATTGAGGCGATCAAGAATTGGGAAACGCCTACGACGCCAACCGAGATTCGACAATTCTTGGGTTTGGCTGGCTACTATCGAAGGTTCATCGAGGATTTTTCGAAAATCGCTCAACCGTTGACGCTCCTGACCCAGAAAGATAAGAAGTTTGATTGGGGAATCAAACAGGAGGAAGCATTTCAGATATTGAAGGATAAGCTTTGTAACGCACCAATTTTAGCTCTACCAGAAGGTACTGATGACTTTGTGGTATACTGCGACGCATCGCGTCAAGGATTGGGTTGTGTGTTGATGCAACGCCAAAAGGTCATTGCTTACGCATCACGCCAACTGAAAGTGCACGAAAGGAACTATACCACCCACGATTTAGAGCTTGGCGCAGTGGTTTTTGCACTAAAGATCTGGAGACACTACCTGTATGGTACAAAGTGCACAATCTTCACAGATCACAAGAGCCTACAACATATATTCAACCAGAAGGAGTTGAATATGAGGCAAAGACGATGGGTTGAGTTGCTGAACGATTACGACTGCGAGATAAAATATCATCCCGGGAAGGCGAATGTAGTCGCCGATGCCCTAAGTCGTAAAGAAAGAATCAAGCCCATAAGGGTTAGGGCCCTAGAAATGATTATACGAACCGATCTTTCCTTGCGCATTCGTGCTGCACAAAAGGAAGCTCTCAAGGAAAGGAATCTTGAAGAAGAATATCTCCGTGGGATGGAGAAGCTTTTGGTACCGAACGAGGAAGGAACGTTATGTTTTGAGAAAAGGATTTGGGTTCCTCTGTTTGGTGGATTAAGGGAAGTTATTTTCAATGAAGCGCACAAGTCACGGTACTCTATCCACCCTGGATCGGATAAGATGTACCAGGATCTCAAAAATTATTATTGGTGGCCTAGGATGAAAGGCGACGTTGCTGTTTACGTGAGCAAATGTTTAACGTGCGCTAAGGTCAAGGCGGAATACCAGAAGCCTTCGGGACTTCTGCAACAACCTGAGATTCCCAAGTGGAAATGGGAACAAATCTCAATGGATTTTGTTACAAAATTGCCAAGAACGCCAAGAGGCCATGATATGATTTGGGTAATAGTTGACCGCCTAACAAAGTCCGCACACTTTCTACCAATCAAGGAGAAAGACAGTACTAGTAAACTTGCGGAAATATACATGAGAGAGATCGTAGCACGTCATGGAGTACCTCTCTCGATCATCTCTGATAGAGACGGAAGGTTTGTGTCAAGAATATGGCAATCTTTCCAAGAATCTTTTGGCTCACAATTGAATCTGAGCACCGCGTTCCATCCGCAAACTGATGGCCAGAGCGAGCGAACGATACAGACTTTGGAAGACATGCTGAGGGCATGTGTTATGGATTTGGGCGGTAGCTGGGATAAACACTTACCTTTGGTCGAATTTTCGTACAACAACAGCTACCACACCAATATTGGTGTCGCGCCATTTGAGGCCCTATACGGACGCAAGTGCCGATCACCACTATGTTGGTCTGACGCAGGTGATAGGCAGCTTGCTGGTCCCGAAATCGTCCAAGAGACGACAAACAAGATCGCACAAATTCTTAAACGCATCGAAGCTGCCCGCCACAGACAAAAGGCCTACGCGGATCCAAACCGGAAACATGTGGATTTCCAAGTTGGGGAAATGGTGTTATTGAAGGTTTCACCCTGGAAGGGGGTGGCACGCTTTGGAAAGCGTGGAAAGTTAAATCCGCGCTACATTGGTCCTTTCAGAATTCTGGAAAGAATTGGAACAGTAGCATACAAGTTGGACCTACCTGCTGAACTAAATGGCGTTCACGATACATTTCATGTATCCAATCTAAAGAAAAGTCCAACTCAAGTTGACGTTGCCATTCCCATCGACGAGATTCATATTGACGACACGCTCCACTTCGTGGAAGAACCTGTCGAGGTCACAGACTGGAAAGTTAACAAGACCCGCCGGAGCAGTGTCAAACTCGTCAAAGTTCGTTGGAATGCCAGACATGGTCCTGAATTTACCTGGGAATGTGAGGACCGGATGAAAGAGAAATACCCCCACTTATTTCCTAAGAACTCTGCATCTACAAGCAGATCTAAAATTTCAGGACGAAATTTATTTAACGGGGGGAGAATGTGACAACCCGCACTAAACCAGGTATCCGTACAACTTAATTAATGATTAATTACTGCTTAATTACTGTGCTTGTTTAAACTAGCTGATAAACTGCTACCTGCATACTGATACATGCACTTACTTGCATCATACCTTATTTGCTGTCACTACATTATTTACATGCTGAACCCTAGTGACAAACATGATGCACAAAAAGCACAGTAGCACTAAACGGATACACAGTGAACATGCTGATATAACCAGCATCAGGCAGACACTGCCTCTAAGGCCTGTTAAGAGCCTCAAATATTTTGGCTACACTGGTAGTGAGTGTAGGGATATAAGGGTTGTGGTACTGCGTCTCTAGGAATAAGATACACTGATTCGGATGTGCCAAAAACGTACTTTAAGTACCAAACACAGCACTTTAATAATTAATCCAGCTTCTAGCTGACTAGTAAAGTGCCAGAACATGAGAAAATAACACTAGACACTTTCTAAAGTGTCGGGAAAACAAATTGTGTCACTAAAAATGTTAATAACGACACTTTAAAGCTTTTGTAACGCTTTAACGGATTACTATCTAACCGGACACCCGGACTTTACCCGGAACATGAAAATATTACTATTTTCACTAATTATATTTTTCTGAGCCAGTTAGGGTCTCTGATTACCCTAACACCCGTCATAACACATAACATACAACTAACTAAGTTAAATACCTAGTTAACCTATTTAACATAACTAACCTCCTAACTAACCTAGTTTGGATCGAACTAACCCCCCCCCCCCCATTCCCTAACCGTCCCCTTGTATGGGGGACATGTTTGTACAACCAAGATTATCATAATCTAGATTTGTCTAATATCAATGTGACATATTACCCATTGGGTAATAACATCTAATTAGCCTATAAGTAAACACCTAAACTCATGAGATAATCACATTCCATAAACACCACATTTCATACTCTCTCCCTCCCTCAAGGCTCTCGGCCGAAACCCCCACCCCCTACACATCCATTTTCGATCTTGATCTCTCCATTCCAAGTATATACAAGCTTCACAAGTCGCATATTAGGAGCCTCGGAGCAAGCGGAACACGAAGGACCTCTTTCGTTAGCTTTTATCCACGCATTTTTCATCAAGAATCTTCCCTAGCCCCGAGCTAGAGGTATAACACTTAAAACTTGTTTTTACACTCATCTAAAGTGGTTAAAAGGAATATTGTCGGTTAAATGTCGATAACATACGTTTTGAAGCTTTAAAGTCTAGTAAAAAAAAATACTAAAATGGTGGTTAATAGCTTACAACTTGTGTAAAAGTTGTAGTATTTGGAATTTGTGATTTTTGAGACCCGATCTATGATGTGGTAGCTCGGATCATCGTTTAACCCGACTTTGTAAGATCATGGATCTTCACATAAGCTCGTTTTTGGTTACCACAAGGGTTAAAAGGCGAAACTCTACCACACAAGATACATGAACTTGTGTAAAAATATTTTACTTGTGTAAAAGTGATTTAACTTGTACAATGATGTTTAAAACTAGCAGATCTACGTATCTGCAAGTGGTATTTTCAAAGAACCACACATTTAAGAAACCATGTATTTTAAAGAAAGGATCTTACACTAACAAACATGATTTTATAAACCACAAGTGTGTAAACACTTGTGAAATGAAAAGATCCGACAAATAATTATTTTTGGGGAAAAGTGACTAGAAGTTGTAAAGTCGGATTTCTCTAAACACGAGGTTTTTACAAGATTAAAGTTACTTTATATAAAGATCTACATATATAAAGGGGATTTACACTATAGATTCGGAAAAACTGCAAGTTCATGCGATTATGCAAATTACATACTTATCGACTAGTTTGATGTGTCGGAAATTGTTGGATTGAATAAAGAAGTTGTTGAATTGATTTGTTAAAAGAAAATGATACGCTTAAAAGCGTGGCCACCTCCAGTTACAGAGGAAACTCTGGCGAAATTTTTCTAAAAACCTAACACTTAGACTTATTTACACAACAAGTGTTAGAACTATTTTTCGACATATTTTCAAAGCATAAATTTCGCCAGCACTATATTTTACTAACTATTCGGAGGTGGGATTTTCACTAAGTTAACGTGATAAATATATTTTGTCACAACACTGTTTATGATTATTTTGTGAAAATACATAAATATTATTTTAGAGTAAAAATAATATTTACAAGCGTTAATGATCCCAAAACTTTGCGAACGCTTCCACATTAACATATAAGTTACACCGGTAATTACATTACCACACGACTAATAAAACGTAACTTACGCACATGTATTGTATCCCCCATCCTTGGGAAGAAGTATAACTACCAAGTGTATACAGAACATAAACACGAAATAGTTGTCTAACTATTTCCCAAAGACTTAAACTGTAAAGCTAAAGCACGGCCGTCCGTCTAATAGAATTAGCACTTGTAGGTCGTTGCACAGCTTACTGTATTGGAGACACTTGGTAGAGACGCGCATTCACTGTGATTTCATGTCCCCCTTTTCTCTAACTGTTTTCAGTTTTCTTAACTGCGGGGGTGAAATACATGTTACTTTGTTTACAAGTACTTTATACACGGTATGATTAACGTAAGGAGGTTTTAGATCATGTGAATGGGTAGTTAGAACACCGAGGGACTTAAGCGGTAGATCTATCTGGGTGTAGCGAGCCCAGCTCTAGGCCCAACAGAACGGACCTCTCGGAGGACCAACAGAACGGACCTGGAGTGACTTGGTACCCAACGCAAAAATCGGCTAGGGTTGTGTCTACCTACTTGCATTTCACGACATGCTAATGGCCTTGCAAACCATTGGTGATCACAAGTCCTCTTACACTGCTACATACCAGGAAACTTTTATACTTACAAGTGTTTTACTTACTCACTTGCACATGAACTCGCTCAACATTATTGTTGATTTTTCAACTCACATGTATTTCAGGAAATTAAACGGATCTGGCACGGTATGGAACGTTTTCCGCTGCACTTGTCATGGAGTCATCAGGGTTTAGGGGATGTGTCTCTTTCCTGGACAAGACACAGTCCTTAAACCACGTTTATGTTATGTTATGAGTTGTAATGTCTACTGAACAAGGTTATGGTTGTATGTTAAAACAATGGTATTGTGTTTGAATTTCAAAACTTAATGGATGACTTGCATGGTTTTTAATTCATATAGCTTGTTATGGTTAAGCTATGGTATTAAGAAGTCACACCAAAATTAACCACGCTTCCGCAAAGCCAGGGTGTGACAGATGAGGTGCTTGAGCTATGGGCGCTGCTCCAGGAGCTAGCTCGATTTAGAATTCGACTCGTCGATGAGGCGGAAGACCAGGTAATTCCTCAGGAAAATCGCGCACTATAGGAATGTCTTAAATTTTCTTCTCTTCCGTTGATGTGTCAGTAACGAGCGCTAGAATGGCAGTGTGGCCCTTATGCAAACACTTCTGGGCCTTTAAGGAAAGAGATAATGCCTACAACAGCACCACTCTTATCGCCCTGAATCACCCGAGGTTCTTCACCAGAACGAGGAATGCGGACGATTTTCTCCTTGCAAACAATCTCCGCTTGATGATGAGATAGCCAATCCATCCCAATAACGACGTCGATACTACCAAGTGTGATAGGGATAAGATCGATAGAGAAAGTCTGACCAGCTAAAACGAGGTTACAACCCTTAACTATATGTGTGGCCTCGAGACTTTTACCGTTTGCTAGCTCTACCGTGTGTTTGGCGGTCAAAAGTGTTGGGGTGCGCTTAAGCATTTGACTAACTTTTAAGGACACATAACTAGTATCAGCACCCAAATCGAATAAAACAGTAACAAAGAAATCATCTAGAAGAAACTTACCCATCACAACGTTGGGATCGTTCCTTGCGTCAGCCTGACCAATCACGAAGGTGCGACCTTTGCCGTTATTGTTACCCCCGTTTTTGCCTCCATTGTTGTTCTCATTTCCTTGGTTGTTGTTCTGATTCTGATTCAGCTGAGGACAGTGCCTCTTGAAGTGACCCTCAGCACCGCACTGGAAGCATCCCTTATTACCTTGCTGGTGTTGCTGTTGGTTTTGGGGAGTTTGTGGCCGCTGTTGTCGGTTCTGCTTCGCAGGACGTAAGCTTCGGCAATCTTTGGCTTCATGTCCCAACTTGCTACATCTCTGACAATGACCCTTGTTGCACGGCCTGCTGTGGTGCAAACTACATCGATTGCACTTTGGGTGATTTCCCATGTATCTACCCTGACCTTGAATTCCAAAAGGCTGCTGACTGGGGTTCCTGTGTTCATCTGTCTTTCGCTGCTGGGACTGAGACTGAACTGGAGTAGAACCCTCGCCCGAATTTCCATCCCACTTGCGCTTGTTGTTACTGGGAGCATCAGTAGTAGTAGCGTTAATACGCTTGGGCTTGTCACATTGGCTTGTCACGAAGGACATTTAAATATAGCACATTGGCTTGTCACGAAGGACATTTAAATATAGCACATTGGCTTGTCACGAAGGACATTTGAATATAGCACATTGGCCTGTCACAGAATTGTGAAGGATATGGCACAAAGGCCTCGTCATGAAGGACATGGAAGATATAGCACAAGGCCTATCATAAAGACTGTGAATGATATGGCACAAGGCCTTTTCATAAAGAACAATTAATATATATAAGTTGTGATCTCATTTGATCAAAGGGCTTTAAGGTTTGAACATAGTTCATTCCTTTGGATAAGGGGTCGTAGACTACAACTGTCGTCACAATTGATGATATAATATGGCCCGTAGGCAATTCGATTGACATCACAAAGGATGTTAAATTAATGGTCATCGCACTGATGATATCAGTCATTATCGCATTTGTTCATATAGAATGTGAGGTTCAGGCATAGCCCTCCACCTTGGACAGGGAACCATAATGGTCACAACTGTCATTGTCTCAAATGGATGATATAATATTACCCATAGGCGAAACATCACTAAGGATGTTAAGTATGATTATCATGTTGATCATATTAGTCTTGATCGCACTGATCATATATATGAGGCTTGGGTATAACCCACCACCTTAGACAGAGAACCATAAGGTCACAACTGTCATTGTCATATTGACAATATAATATAATACAACCCATAGGCAAATCATCACTAGGGATGTTAAATATGATCATCATATGGATGATATTAATCATGATCGTATTGATCATATAGATTATGAGGCTTGAGCATAGCTCACCACCTTGCACAGGGAATTATAAAAGATTACAATGTCAATGTCTCAAATGGATAATATGTTATAGCCCATAGGCAAAACATCACTAAGGATGTTAAATGATATGATCATCGTATTAGATGATATTAGTCATGATCGCATTGATCATATAAACTATGATGCTTGGGTATAACCCACCACCTTAAACAGGGAACCATTAAGGTCACATCTGTCATTGTTTTAACTAACAATGCAGTATTATGATTCCTATCCTTCCACATAGTTTAGAATGGTTGAAGACTTGGAACGAGTATCGTCACAAGGTTGACGAAGATTTTCCTCCTTTCCACAGAGTTGGGAATTTGTTGGAGTTTTGGAATAAGTTACATCATAAAGTTGATGAAGATTTTACTCATTTCCACACAGTTGGGAATTAGTTGGAGTTTTGGAGTAAGTTACGTCACAAAGTTGACGAAGATTTTACTCCTTTCCACACAGATGGGAATTAGTTGGAGTAAGTTTCGTCACAAAGTTGACGAAGATTTTACTCCTTTCCACTTAGTTGGGAATTAGTTGGAGTTTTGGAATAAGTTATGTAACAAAGTTGACGAAGATTTTACTCCTTTCCACACAGTTGGGAATTAGTTAGAGTTTTGGAATAAGTTTCGTCACAAAGTTGACGAAGATTTTACTCCTTTCCACATAGTTGGGAATTAGTTGGAGTTTTGGAATAAGTTTCGTCACAAAGTTGACGAAGATTTTACTCCTTTCCACATAGTTGGGAATTAGTTGGAGTTTTGGAATAAGTTTCGTCACAAAGTTGACGAAGATTTTCTTCTTTCCACTCAGTTGGGAATTAGTTGGAGATTTTTAATGATACGTTTCAGTTAACGTATTGTATATGAATCCTTCTCCTTAGTTGGGGATGTGTCTTAGTTGACATTGAAAATATAAGCCCTTCTCCGTAGTGGGAAGATTGGGAATACATCGCAGTTGACGTTTAAATATAAGCCCCTCTTCATATTGGGAGACTTGGGAATAAGTCGCAGTTGACGTTTAAATATAAGTCCCTCTTCATATTGGGAGATTTGGGAATACGTCGCAGTTGACATTTAAATATAAGTTCCTTTCCACATTGAGAGATTTAGGAATACGCCTTAATATAGCGCATATGATACGGCTCGATATAGTCACTGTTTAAATATATATTTTTCTCCGCATTGGGAAATTTGGGGATGATTAGCATCACTTGGTTGTATGGAATTTCTATCTCCTTTCCACTCAATCGGAAATTAGTTGGAGATTTTTAGATAAGTGTCATGCCATAGTTGGAAAAGAATCACTTAAAGATTTTTAAGATTATATCGGTGTGAGGGAATCAGGTTTTCCACTACTATCACCCTTTTCAACCACTATCATTGGTGGGAAATATATACTTTAAGACAGAGTCTTTTACCATGGTCTTATTTACTAGTCTTAATTACACCAGAATCAGTAGACCGAGTAAATTCAAAATTGATTTATTTGCTTGATTCCTAGCGGTCCTTCGACTAATTTGTCTTCACCCAATAGAGTTGGCATCTTTAGTCCTTCTCCTCAGTTGGAGTTTCCAGGACACGTCTTATTTGACGTTTTAGTTATATGCACTTCTCCTTAGTTGGAGAATTGGTATACGCCTCAATATAGTATAGCGTATATGATACGGCTCAATATAGTACACCATTTATAAATATACCCTTTCTCCTTATGGGGAGATTCGGAAATACGCCTCAATAAAGTACAACATATATGATACGGCTCAATATAGTAAACCGTTTAAATATATACCCCTCTCCTTATCGGGAGATTTGGGGATACGCCTCAATATAGTACAGCGTATATGATACGGCTCAATATAGTACACCGTTTATAAAAATATACCCTTTCTCCTTATGGGGAGATTCAGGGATACGCCTCAATATAGTATAGCGTATATGTTACGGCTCAATAAAGTACACCGTTTAAAATATACCCTTTCTCCTTATGGGGAGATTCGGGGATATGCCTCAATATAGTACAGTGTATATGATACGGCTTAATAAAGTACACCGTTTAAATATATACCCTTTCTCCTTATGGGGAGATTCGGGGATACGCCTCAATAAAGTACAGCGTATTTGATATGGCTCAATAAAGTACACCATTATAAATATAAGCCCCTCTCCTTATCGGGAGATTTGGGGATATGTCGTCTCATATTTGGACGAAAATTTTGCACTTTTACAACCACTCATTGTGGGAACATGTGCTTTTGACCTTGTCTCTCGCGCAATCAACATGTCTGTTTGATAAGGTAGGAGCAATAAATGTGACCTTCATATCATTAGAAGGAAAATAATAAAATGGGTTCCATAAAATAAATTATTTTTCTTATGGCAGTAATATCGCCATAGTATATTAGATGCTTACTATTAGCTGATATCAGTACAATATGACCGTTGGGAGATCTTAGTGGTTCCATGCATTAAACCGTCATACTGGCTAGGCATCAAAGCAATCTATGGGACACACTAACATACTGCCAATTATCATATGGCGCTTTTATCAAACTAAGTTTGGCATTCGTAGTTTGTAAAAATCAATGAAATAAAAATCGTTGTCGTATTCCTGTTGGAGAAAATTGCTGGCGAGAGTTGCCAAATTTATATAATATAATGAATACCCAGATGGGTTTGAATTTAATCGAGCTCGAAAACTTGAAATTATATGCTTTAAGCATGAATCGGAAGAAGTGATTCCTTTTTCTGCTTATTCTCTAGAATGAGAGAACATTTGAATCAAAGAATAGAAATTTGGTGCAAAGTGCACATATATCTTTGCCATGATACGGCTTTCCATAATTGTTTCTGTTTAAATCAGCTGGTGAGATATCACCATAATGTCTATCAAATATGATAGACTTCAGATACATGATATTAGGATATCACAAGAATATCTAAAGATATATCATCAGGTGACGAGGTTTATCATCCTCGTATCAGAGTCATCGTCTCCAAAACATATGTAGTTCATCATATGGAACTTCAAGCTACTCAATGGTAGAGATCCTCGAGTCCGTGACCCATTATAATTTCTTCATCTGGTTCGCGGCATCTTGGCGGTATAAAATCAATAACTACTATATAGATTAAGAGTAGTCATATATTCAGGTCTAGACTCGGAGCTTTTAAGGAATCTGCATTTGTGATATTTGAGATTAGACACCAAAAGGATAGTGTCTAATTCACTCAAATTGTAGCTCTGATACCAACCTGTCACACCCCAATTTTTTCGTTGGGCCCGGATAGGTACAGTCGTGACGGTAGGATAACAGTTATCACAAAATAATAATATGCAACGAAAGTATTGGATTAAAATTATTAAAAATAAAGTTTGATTGTATAAAAGTATTACAACCGTTCGATGCATGCCCACAGGTAGGATCTAAATAAACAGAGCTTTAGACATCATAGGCCTTAAGCATCAGGAGTGCAAATTCCTTAGCCTTCATTCTAGCCGACCCGTATTCCCAACCTGTTATAAGGTTCGGTACCTGCTGTTCAATCTTTTGAAAATACGTCAGCCAAAACAGGTAAATACAATTAACTGACTCTTTGGAAAAATAGTTTTTCGAGAAGAGTTTTATACATATAGAAAACCCGTAGCTGATCCTTTAAATATATCTTGTGATTATTCTTGTTATGAGATTATATACTTGATTAACCCATTGGGTTGTTCGGACATGGTATCATTAACCCCCAATTACATCAATTATCAAGTAAATGGATTAAACCGTATTCTTACACTTTTGCGCAATCATAGGCGACTTACTTATGTAATAACCGCCCCAAGAGGCATATTTTCCATCCCAAGTTTACACTAAAATAAGTCAAGAGTATTTACCTTTTTGCTAGCTTCCAATCAATAAGACTATATTTGGCAAAAAGCCGCAAGTCTAAGTATATTGACCCAAAGTCCGATTATCTGGGGGTACTATAGTCTGGAATGAACAGATTTATTATCTGTTAGAATGTATACGGGCCAAAGGTAGTTCCTTTAGATATGACCTGATACTTAAGAATAGGTTCCCTAGATTAAGTGTTTACATAATAGAATGTGGTTTAAACCCAACAAGTACTAGGACTTGTATAATATGGGTAAACAATGTACATTCTGGATTTTGAGTTCAAAACGATAAGGTTAAACCCCTTTTCGGTAAACTTATGTAAACTAGTTACGTAAGTCTAACCGTACACGTACAAGCGATAACAGGTAACCGGATGAGTCATGAACAAGTTCCATATGCCAATACACTTTAAACAAGTTCTAATATCAGTAGGATCTCAACTTGTATGCCCGTTAAGGTTTTAAAATCAAACTATGCCTCTTAAGGGCATTTTGGTAATTTTACAACTTATAAAAAGGAGCTTGCAAGTAAACTGATGTCATGGTCATAAAAATTCTGTAAAAATGGTTAAATTATGATATCATATCAGTAGGATATCAAATATATGTGTGGTTTACGCTCTAAGACCAAACTACGCGCCGTAGGGGCATTTTGGTCATCACACATAGTTTTGAGAATTTATTTGGGATTCTGAGTTTAAGACTTAGACCTACTGTAAAAATATTTAAAATGGTTTATAAACTCAGTAGGTAACAAGTCTTGCTTCATAAATTTGGTTTAAAACCATACTACGCGCCTACACGACGTTAATGTCGTTAAATGACGATTTATGCGATGGTTTATGAAATCTGATGTTATGACCAGCTTTGCATAGTTAAATTATTTTATTTTTCATAACATATCAGTAAGAAAAAATTTTGGTTTGAATATTATGCTTAAAACCCATTTTATGTGCCATAAGGGCATTATCGTCATTTATCGGCATTGTATACAAACTTGAAGTTAAACTCAGTTTACAATCTGACTTAGCATCCTAAATAATCCTAATTATAATATCATATCATTAGGTAATGAGTTTTATGCTAAAATTATGTTTGAAACTCATTTTGGTTGTAAAAGGGCATTTTAGTCCTTTTAAAAACATAGTTTACGCTTATATGCGTAAGCTTAGTTTATGACCAGATTATAATCATCAAAATATTCTAAACAGGTTTACTTATCGGTACATAACTCATTTGCATGCTTATTTATATTTAGAACTTTTTTTTAAAACAAAAAGGGCATAATAGTCAAAGTACGGCATAAGAACGTAACATGCTCAAAACTCAGATTACTAGTCCGATCGTGTAATATAACCTTATGGGGTTATACTACATTATATTACAATCATAACGGAACCTAAAATCAGTTGCATACTAGTCTAATTCGGTTTATAATCGAAAGTCAACGCAGATGTCAAACTTCGCGACTTCGGTTGCGAACCGACCCTAAAATTGGAATGACGAGCCGAACATGTTTACACATGTTCTAATAATTATTAACAAGTTTTTTAAGTGATAAAACATATTTTAGAACACTTCTAAACTCATATCAAAATTATTTTAAAAACTGACCCGTTGACTTTTTAAAGTAATATTACGTTGACTCGTCAATTGACCAAGCAAACGTGATTCTTAGGAGGTGCCCTTTTGAGGGATTAACACCTACCTAATTACGATCACGTAGCCATGTTTGTTGCGAACAATGGCTTTACCGTTTAAGGTCTAACTAAAAGTCAAAGCGTTTATCGTAAACGCTTGACTTTTTGGCTTTAAAAGCCAAATAAAATAACTAGTCATGAAAGGAACACTCACAAGTGGTCCTAGGGACTGAAGAGAACTCAAAGGGTGCTCCCAATATGCTCAGGAACTCCCACAAGAGATAGTGCACCCATCGTGAGCGTAGTATAGTGTTGGTAAGATACCGAGGTCGTCTAAGGAAACAAGAGCTTTTAGTACCGGTTTATCCTCAACGTCTAATCAAATCAAAATGTTAGAAAAAGGTTTTAAAATAAGAAAAATAAAACTAACTAAAATGCTGAAAATAAAATAAAAATAAAAACAGATAGACAAGATGAATCACTTGGCTCCGACTCGTGTTTAGTGTAACCTTTGATTATTTCCGCACTTTTGCACTTTTTAAGAGATTATCTTAGTTATTGTAGTAGGCCCCTCTTTTGAAGGTGACGTTACCCTCAACCCAGTAGTTTGAGTCAGCAAGGATACAATCCTAAAGGGTCGGATTATTGAAAGATAATTAATTAAGTTATTAATGCATATTATGGTAGGCCCCTCTTTTGAAGGTGACGTTACCCTCGGCTAAGTAGTCTGAGTCAGCAGGGATACAGTCCTAAGTAGCCGGGTTAAAGTATTAATAGTAGCTTACATATGAGGGGGTCAAAGAGTTTGGACCCCCGCCATCCAATACCGTTAAGTATTGAAGGAGGTCCTACTAAATTTGGCCCAGGTCCTTGCAGGATCTATACACTGAACAAGGCAAGACTCTTACCAAACCGTTCCCTTAACCCCTGACCAGGTAGCCAACATACCTCCATATAGACCGTGGAGATATGAATGGTGAAAATCTTTTATTTTATATAGACAGTAAAATAATGCCAAGACACCACGGACAAACGATAAGGAAAAATCACCTTCAACATAAGAAACTTGTTATTAAAGTCATTAATACAAAACCAAGTAAAAAGTGCGAAAAGATTAAAAATAAAAAGTATTACACTAGACACTTTGTCTTCACCAAGTGATGTAAGAGATTAGGCAAACATGGCCTTGATTGTCAAGAACTCTTACGATCAATCTTGGATCCCGAGACGACTCACACACTCTATGATGGACAATGGATGATGGTGGTGGATAATGGTGTTATGGTGGTGGTGGGTGGTGGGTGAAGTGTGAGAGAGGTGGTGTGCCAAGGGATGGTTTGAGCTTGAACCAAGCACTCCTATTTATAGGCTGAACAGAAGCTCGGGCACGGTCCCGTGTCCATCCTCTTCTCTGTCTTTATTAATTGCACTTTGTCTGCATTAGTTGACCACGCCCCCGTGTCCGCTGGGCACGCCCCCGTGTGCAGAAGCATATCTGCACTATCAAGATTTGTCTGGATTCTGCGAATCTTATAGTTGACCACGGCCCCGTGTCCGCTGAGCACGGCCCCGTGGTGGGCGATAGAAGCTTCTATAGCTTTGTCTTTTCTGCTGGCACTTGGGCACGCCCCCGTGTTCACTGAGCATGGGGCGTGTTCAGCCTTCTGTTTTCTTGTTTTGCTTGGGAAGATGCTGTCGTGGGATCGGGCATGTCTCTTTTGTTCCTTTTCTTGTATTTATGTTAGATTTAGCTGTCTTTTTGCTTCTTTTGTTAATTTGAGCTGATTTAATCCTGAAAATACAAAAGGAAGAGAAAAGCACACTTTTTCCAACATTAGTACTAAAAAAAGGTTAGTTTTATGCCACAATTGATGTAATTTATATGTTGCATTTTGCACACATCAAATACCCCCACACTTGAATCTTTGCGTGTCCTCAAGCAAAACTCTTTATAATGTGGCTTTACACTCCCAAATGGAATGGGTAGAAGAGAAGGTTTTTGGGCTTGTCATAGAGTGTCGGGATTTCCAAGGTTCTTTATTAAATTTTATTTTTATTTATTTACAATCCTGTTCGTCATGATTTATTTAAAACTTTTCATAAGATAAATTACTTATTAGGGCAACATGCCTCTTTAAAATTCTATTTATATACAAGTTCACATACCTCACGGGGGATCACTCAACACTCGGCCGAAGATGTATTTTAGTGGATCACTCGAGAGCGTCATGGAACTTACTCCTACCATAGGCTTGCCAAGCAATCAGTCCTCCTCCTTTTAAACTATACACCTTTGTAAATATCAAGAGGACTTTTGGGTGAAGGGTTAGGCTTGGGTTAAAGGTAGGTGGTTGGGTTAGTGGTTAGTGAAAGTGCTAAAAGCGTAACAAGTGTCGGTTTTCGTAAGACTTTTGATTTTTTTTTTGTGCAACTTTTATTTTGATGAAGCTTTTATCCAAACAAAGTTATTTTTGATAAACCTGTTTGTTTATTTCTCTTTTGCTTCATCATCAACATTTTTTTTTTTGAAAGTCATACGAAATACCGAGCTTGTTACTAAAATAAAAGGTTAAAAATAAAAAGGGTTTTGGTGGGTGAAAGGGTGTTTGGTTTGGGTTATGAAATGAAAAGGTTTAGGCTCAAAGGGGCTAAATAGGGGGATTTTGGGTAGGTGGTAAAAAAAAAAAAGAAAAATAATGGTGTAGAAATAAAAAGGGTTAGTCCTAATGCCTCCATCATTTACTTACTTGGGTTTAAGTTGGTAAGGACCGGGAATGTATCGTCTTGGCAGGTTCTAGAGTCGTAAGAACCAAGCGGCTATTCACACAAGAAACGAAAAATGAGCATTTAGTTTAAAGATAAATATTTGTATGCTCAATAAAGGCTCAAAACTCACTTTTGTGGGAATGGGTTTTTATGTGATCAAGTATATATAATCAAATTTTAACTAAGCTTGTCATGCCGTTTCATAATTTTCTTATGTTGGTTCTTTTTATCACGACGCTATCGGTTGTAAATTTATAAAAATATAACCTTTTTAGAATTTGAAATTCCCAAGTTAAACCTAGACAAGTAAAAAAAATGAAAATTTTTTGAAAAAATTTGGGGTGATTAGCGGTTCCAATAGAGTTTTGTGTAAGGCTTGTTATTAGGACTTGCAAGATCCAATGTTTTAGCATCCCCCCCCCCACACTTAAATTACACATTGTCCTCAATGTGTCCCAAAAATAAGTTTTTAGGCTGATTGAATGTGTAGAAAGGTGTGAAAAAGCAAAAAAATTGTGTTACTGGGCGTCTGGACACGGCCCCGTGTTGTCCGGGCACGGCCCCGTGATCAAGTGCCAGTAACAAAATTGAAAAGAGAAACAGAAGCCTGGACACAGGGGCGTGTTGGGTGAACACGGCCCGTGTCCAGTTTACCTGAACTGGGTATTTTCTGCAGACTGTGCAACACGGGGCCGTGTTGGGCGGACACGGCTCGTGCTGAACTTGCTGTTAATGAAGGAATTTTTGTTGGATGGCCCTGTTTTCCTGCATGGGGTGCTGGTTCAAGTTTCCCTTGTTATCCTTTGCCATCCCGAGTGTGTTTTATTCCTGAAAATTAAAACTAAACTAGAAAACATAAAACTAAGCTAAACTAAGGATAGTTCCGTGGAATGCCTCCGTGGTGCGCCACGTTTATAAGGGTCCTTGGCTAGACCCAAAGCCTGGTCATATGTTACCCAAGTGGGATGTTTTGCATCCCATGCTACACCGTCGGAGAGCGTCATCCAAGCTTGAGTCTATGACCTTCATGTAGTTGACCGGGTCTTCGTCTTCTACTCTCTTTCCCACTCCAAACTTCACTTCCTCGTCCCCAAACTTCAATGTTAGTGTTCCGTCGTTCAGATCCACCACAGCTTGGGCGGTGGCTAGAAATGGCCTCCCGAGGATGAGGGGGACATCGATGTCTTCTTCCATGTCTAGTATCACAAAGTCGGCCGGGAAGATGAAATTGTCGACTTTGACCAATAGATTTTCAGCGACACCTTGTGGAAATTTGACGGATCTGTCGGCAAGTTGTATGCTCATCTTTGTAGGGCTCGTTTTTCCTAGGCCGAGTCGGTTGAACATTGATGTGAGCATGAGGTTAATGCTAGCCCCAAGATCGGCTAGTGCATTACGAATGGGGGATTCCCTAATCGAGCAAGGAATCGTGAAGCTTCCGGGATCAATTTTCTTTTATGGGAGTTTGTTGAGTACTAAGGCGGAGCATTCTTCGCCTAAGTTAACTAATTGCAATGATTCAATTTTCCTTTTGTGAGTGAGGAAGTCCCTCATAAATTTTTCATATTTAGGCATTTGGGTTAGGACCTCGATAAAAGGAATATTAACATGCAATTGTTTTAGTAAATTTTTGCACTTTACGAATTGCTCATCGGTCTTTTGACGAATTAACCGACCGGGGTATAGAACCGGAGGAGTCTTGGTGGGCTCTTGATTTGGTGGAGAAGCCTTTTCTGGTTGGGGCGCGGGTGGAGTCGTGGTTTGGCTGGATTGGCTTCCTTCAGCTGGCGGTAATGGAGCCTCCTCGGGACCCACGGTTCGGTTTCTCAATGTGATGAGATGTACTTGCGCTTTTGGGTTGGTTTCGGTATTGCTTGGTAACGCGCCTTGTGGTCTCTCGGAGAAATTTTGAGCTACTTAATTTAATTGTTTTTCAATGTTTTGAATGTTAGCTTGTTGATTTCTAAAATTCAATTCCAATTGCTGAAATCGATCCGAGTTTTTCTTTTCGGTGTCGGAGATGAGGCGAGATACAGTATCTTCAAGCCTTTCTCGTCCACCTTGTTGTTGAGAAAAGTTTTGTGGTTGTTGAAAGTTAGTTCGTTGGTTTTGTTGGTTACTACTTTTGCCGGGATCTCTCCAACCAAGGTTAGGGTGGTTACGCCATCCTTGGTTGTAGGTACCCGTTGGAGGACCCGACGGCCTAGGTCTATTATCAATGTAGTTTACCATTTCCGTTTGATCATCTAATTCTTTCATACAACTCCAATTTTCATGTGGCCCACCACATCCTTCACAAGCCATAACCGAGGCCGTTTTTGCCATTTCTAACTTTTTGATTTTTGAAGAAAGGGCCTCGATTTGGGCTTGTAAAGAAGTGCTTTCTTCAACCTTATGGGCGCCCGGGAGAATAGATTTATTGCCTCGGGGAGTGTGCCATTGAAAATTGGTTTGCGCAATTTCCTCAATTTGATTATATATTTCATTTGGGCGACGATAACCTAAAAGTCCCCCGGAGCTAGAATCAAGTGTTTGTCTTGTGTGTGGCAACAACCCATTGTAGAAAGTGGATACTTGTTGCCATACCGCAAGACCATGATGAGGACACTTTCTTAGTAGCTCCTTGAACCTTTCCCAAGTTTCATATAAGGATTCCCCATCTTCTTGTGAATATGTATTAATTTCAGTCATTAATTTAGCCGTTTTAGCAGGAGAGAAATACTTATATAGAAACTTTTGGGCTAGTTCATCCCAGGTGTTTACCGAGCCAACTGGGAGGGTGTTAAGCCAAGCCTTTGCTCGGTCTTTTAGTGAAAATGGAAACATCCGAAGGCGGATGGCGTCGTTTGATGCTCCATTGATCCGAAAGGTATCACATATTTCTAAGAAATTAGTAATATGTAGATGGGGATCCTCGTCCGCAAGCCCATGGAAGGTTACGGAGTTTTGAAGCATTTGTATCAAATGTGGCCGAAGTTCGAAGTTATTGGCTTCGACATTCGGTGCATTGATAGCGGCGCCGAGATTACCTACAGTGGGTCGTAGGTAATCCATGAGGGTACGTTGGTCCGCCATTAGAAGTGGGTCCCTCGAAACTTTCTCTTGGTTTTTAGCTTTAAGTCTTTTTCTGAGAAAGCGTTCGGGTTCTTCTAGAGGTTCTTTTATGTCTCTACTAGAACTGGAGCTCATACACTACGTAGGAAGTTCAAATGTGGTGCCTGGGTTCCAAGTCCTGCAACAAAAACAGAAAAGAACGTTGGTCAGAAGCTTCACCATGGCCCCGTGTTCAGCGAACACGGCCCGTGGTCGGAGATACAGCAATTGTTTTCCGGATCCCTGTTACTGGGCGTCTGGACACGGCCCCGTGTTGCACCGACACGGCCCCGTGCTCAGCTCTCTGTAACTCGGAGAATAAAAACTGCCAGTAACAATGCTGGGCACGGCCCGTGTCCGACCAGGCACGGCCCGTGCTGAGCTCTGCAGAAACTGAAAAACTAAGAAAAATCCTAAAAAAATAGAAAAATAAGAAAAAACGATTAGGCCGTTGATTCCTAACTTTCTTAAAATCCTTGTGTCCCTGGCAGCGGCGCCAAAAACTTGATGCGTGTTGTGTGTTATAGGTTTTTATGTATATTTTAAGCCCTTTTACACTCTTTTAGCCAAGTTTTAAATTTATAAAACATGATATTTACTAACACAAAACACACATATGGGCAAGTGCACCCATCTTGAGCGTAGTATAGTGTTGGTAAGATACCGAGGTCGTCCAAGGACACAAGAGCTTTTAGTACCGGTTTATCCTCAACGTCTAATCAAATCAAAATGTTAGAAAAAGGTTTTAAACTAAGAAAAATAAAACTAACTAAAATGCTGAAAATAAAATAAAAATAAAAACAGATAGACAAGATGAATCACTTGGCTCCGACTCGTGTTTAGTGTAACCTTTGATTATTTCCGCACTTTTGCACTTTTTAAGAGATTGTCTTAGTTATTGTAGTAGGCCCCTCTTTTGAAGGTGACGTTACCCTCAACCCAGTAGTTTAAGTCAGCAAGGATACAATCCTAAAGGGTCGGATTATTGAAAGATAATTAATTAAGTTATTAATGCATATTATGGTAGGCCCCTCTTTTGAAGGTGACGTTACCCTCGGCTAAGTAGTCTGAGTCAGAAGGGATACAGTCCTAAGTAGCCGGGTTAAAGTATTAATAGTAGCTTACATATGAGGGGGTCAAAGAGTTTGGACCCCCGCCATCCAATACCGTTAAGTATTGAAGGAGGTCCTACTAAATTTGGCCCAGGTCCTTGCAGGATCTATACACTGAACAAGGCAAGACTCTTACCAAACCGTTCCCTTAACCCCCGACCAGGTAGCCAACATACCTCCATATAGACCGTGGAGATATGAATGGTGAAAATCTTTTATTTTATATAGACTGTAAAATAATGCCAAGACACCACGGACAAACGATAAGGAAAAATCACCTTCAACATAAGAAACTAGTTATTAAAGTCATTAATACAAAACCAAGTAAAAAGTGCGAAAAGATTAAAAATAAAAAGTATTACACTAGACACTTTGTCTTCACCAAGTGATGTAAGAGACTTAGGCAAACATGGCCTTGATTGTCAAGAACTCTTACGATCAATCTTGGATCCCGAGACGACTCACACACTCTATGATGGACAATGGATGATGGTGGTGGATGATGGTGTTATGGTGGTAGTGGGTGGTGGGTGGTGGGTGGTGGGTGAAGTGTGAGAGAGGTGGTGTGCCAAGGGATGGTTTGAGCTTGAGCCAAGCACTCCTATTTATAGGCTGAACAGAAGCTCGAGCACGGCCCCGTGTCCAGTGGGCACGGCCCCGTGTCCATCCTCTTCTCTGTCTTCATTAATTGCACTTTTTCTGCATTAGTTAACCACGCCCCCGTGTCCGCTGGGCACGCCCCCGTGTGCAGAAGCATATCTGTACTATCAAGATTTGCCTGGATTCTGCGAATCTTATAGTTGACCACGACCCCATGTCCGCTGAGCACGACCCCGTGGTGGGCGATAGAAGCTTCTATAGCTTTGTCTTTTCTGCTGGCACTTGGGCACGCCCCCGTGTTCACTGAGCACGGGGCGTGTTCAGCCTTCTGTTTTCTTGTTTTGCTTGGGAAGATGCTGTCGTGGGGTCGGGCATGTCTCTTTTGTTCCTTTTCTTGTATTTATGTTAGATTTAGCTGTCTTTTTGCTTCTTTTGTTAATTTGAGCTCATTTAATCCTGAAAATACAAAAGGAAGACAAAAGCACACTTTTTCCAACATTAGTACTAAAGAAGGGTTAGTTTTATGCCACAATTGATGTAATTTATATGTTGCATTTTGCACATATCAACACTTTCAGTCCTCTCACATTCAAAGTTTTAATTGTTTGGTGATAATTGTCCCTCCTAGTCAACGTTTTGACATAATTAGGATTAGGGACACGTGTCGATTCATTATTGGACATGATTTTACGAGGTGTTAGAGCATTCACATCCAGTTCCCTAAAAATATACATACATTCTACTAAAAAACAACTCCTATATCAATATATTTCCACTAAAAACAAATACTTTTTCTCTCTCCTTTTCAATTAAATAATATTTTTATACCTTTATCATTACATTTTTCTCTCTCCTTCACTCACAACCACTTTCAATATATATTAAAAAATTATAGTGGGTGAACAGTGTCCCCCAAAATATACAGATGAACAGTAACATTTTCTCTCTCCTCCACTCACAACCACTTTATATACTCTTTATATTTTAAAAACCCCACACACAGATTTTGATTCCCAGGATGTGAATGCTCTTACATAAAGGATTTAAACTTACAAGTTATAAAGACGAACAACATCCAAGAAAACTTATAGACAAACAACATCATATCTATTATTTTCTTTACGTAATATACAAGTTGAAAAAACATTCGTTAACATTCAAATATTAATAAAATAATAAAAAAACATCACTAACTTCAGTTAAACTAAATCAGTACTTAAAAAACAAAAGTACAAAATATTAACGGGATTATTTGTATAATCACACACTTAGGGTTTTTTTAAAAATAAAGCACAAAACGAAAATCATCATCTCTCACAACAGTTAACCAAATCAACAACAACCAAAAATTATATGGTTGATTTATCAATCGTAATGTAGAAGACGACATCAAGAAGATGCATGCACAAATTGTCACTAGAATGCTATCAGTAACTTCATTTAAGTTAATGCAGTACTTAATCAATAAAAGCACACTAGATTACAGCAACTATTATGATTAAAACAAAGAATATGAAACGCCATTTATGAGGAATACATACTCATAACATCAAAGAATGATAATCTAACGTTTATAATACAAACAATAACATCAAAGAAACAATACTTGGTTTTGTAGTGTCTAATCTATATTATGCAATAGACCCTTTCCGATTTTGATAAGAAGTTTATGTGAGAAAACTTCCGAAGGTTTTTTGTGATGTTTATTTTCAATAATGGAGTTGAAAAGAATATTAAATGAAGTTAATACAGATGCTCCATTTACACTGGTTGGGTGCATTTAAGTTTTGTAAAATTTATACTTTACCCCTCTTTTCTTTAAAATAATGTAATTTTAGCACATTTTACCATAAGATTGTAATAAATGATTATGTGCGTTGTTAAATTCATATCTTATTAGGTTTGTCCTTTACGGATGTACTACTTCAATATAAATTTAATGTTAAATAAGAAAAGGTTATGTATTAATTAATTGTTTACATAATTAAAAATAGGTTTTTAAAATCCCGATATTAAAGATTATTATAAATCAAATAAATAAACAATTACATAAAGGATAAGAATCTTACTTTTAACAATCCTAATACAATCTTTTCTCTTCTTCTTCACATTTGACGATCAGAAGTTTAAAGTTTTGGATCAAGTGTTTTTTTGGTTTACTTGTGTATTTTACGGTTATGTTTTGATATGTTCGTTTTGGTTTCTTCATTCCGAATTGTATCGAGATCAAAATCATAATCTGCTGATGTTAAAATAGATAAATTTATATGAACTTGTTTTGTTTGTTTTATAATAAGATTTATATGAACTTATTTAGTTTCATTTCGATGCATTCTATCTAAATAAGAATCTGAGATAATGTTGTTTCATAAATATTTGGTTGTGTATTTTCTGAATGGTTTTAGAATTATTGTATGAACTGCGATGTAATATTGATATATTTCTTTTATCAAACTTAATTTTGGTAAAATATTCTACAATCGGTTTATAGTACTGATATGTCTGATTTGTCAGCTAATATAGTGTTGGTTGCTGAAAAAAACGGAAGTTTGAAGTTGACACCAACATGGATCTTTGGAAATTTTAGTGTCATATAATATTTTTTTTATTATACAACAATATAACTTTGGTCCTACAGGGTGTTAGACTTATATTGTTGGTTGTAGGGACCAAGTTGAAGTACACACATATAACTTTGGTCCTACGGGTGTTAGATATTTTTTTATGCCTTAAATAGCATGCTTTTCAAATATAACTGATTTTATGTTTAAGTATTTAATTGTTATTGTATTTTTACTTTCAGATGGAGTTTATGATAATTATCAATGTCTCTGAATTAACAGAGCTAAGTGAGGGATTGGTAAGCTATATTCTTAGAACAACTTAACTCAAATCACGATTGTGTGCTAAAAAAATGTATTTATAATGAAAATATAAAATTAAATGTCAGTAATATTTTATATACATAGGTACTTCCGAGGATAACGAGTAACCAATTACCAAGAGAGTGTCAAGTAATAAAGTTTGTTGATTATATGGGGTTTAAGTATAAGATTGTGGTACAAAGCATGGGTTGTAAAAGTAAAAGGATAAACGGGCCAGAATGGATTCGGTTTGTTGAATCTTACAAAAATAAAATATAGAGAAGTTGTGTTTAAAAAAATTGAAAGAAGTAAAATTTGAGATAAGTGTTTTGAACAATGAGGGTTTGGAGGTTAGAAAGGATGCCTCGGTGAGAGATTATGTTCATGGTTGCTTGATACAGGCTGAAGAAGAAACGTACTATAAGCAGGTTAAAAACTGCTACCTTGTTTTTATATATTGTCAGTCTCTATTTTCTGGAAGAGAAACTTCTAATTTATATTTTGAATTTTGTATAAAGTCTAATATGACATTTCTGAAATGTATGAAAATTATAGGATTTATCACATGATTTGCTGTGGCTGTTGTCAGAGAGGAGGTTAAAAATAATAACTTGGTTGCAAAAGTACATGGACCAAAGCAGAGTTGTAAAGTTGATGTGTGTTATGTTTTCCCTCCTGAAAATGAAAAGGGATTGGCTGCTTGTTTTATGGGGTCAAGATTGACAACTTTTTGCTTTAAAAATGACATTGAGGAACGCTGCCAACTGTTGTTTCAATGGATGGGAAGTACTCCTGAAGACCACTTTAACTTCACTGTCAAGATTTTTAACAAAGATGGGATTGGGCTTCACGTGGGGACTATACATTACTGCAGCCGTAGCAACCACCAACACTGCAAAAGGCGTCCACATTATAAGAAACAGTTTGAATTCCATGTCATAAGGACATACAGCCTGGTATTTACATGTCTACTTTTAATATGATTTATTTCACTTATAATGTTGAATTTATATGTTAATTAAAGTATATGCTATGGAGAATGAATAACCAAACAAAGAATTTACTTTTACAAACGATACCGAAGAAGTTTGTTCGAGAACACCAACTAAATAAGTACTGTAGTGCTGTGTTATCATTTGGTTATGTGAAGTTTCTGGTACAGCTACTTGTAAGGAGAGATCCTAGAAAAGCTGATGATGACACCCATCTAATAATGTATTCGAACTGGTAGCGTATCATGGATGAAGCGGGGATGTCTATAGGCAAAGTGTTGACGTTTGAGATGGTTGAAGAAAAAAGTGTGCCAGGAGATAAAGTACACTTTGAAGTTTGTTGATATGGTTTCTGAACATCTTTTTAGGGTTTAATGGTTTATGTTTTTGTTGGTATGTTTGATGGACAAATTTCCTCTTCCAACACTAACTGCATGTAGGATGAAGTTATGTGGTGGTGGTGTGTGAAACTTATATATTTTACAAACTTTGTGGATTTAGCTTTTTATGTTTTGCATCTAAACATTAATATATGGGTATCTTGTAGTTAGTATTAGTCAGTCCATCTTTTAGGAAGCTTATGTGTAAATGATGGTCATTAAACCTATGAACATATATCTTATCTAGCTAGTATGTCCATCTTTTAGGAATCTTCATGATACGTCACAACATGTTGGTGATCGACATTTAGAATTGTATAAAACGGTAAAAGCTTCCATTCCAACAGTTCAAAAATAGAAAATATTAGCAAGAATTGTGGAATTTAGGGCCGATAATTGTCATAAGGTCACTTGAATTATGTTTTCTTATTATTAAAAGATGCTACAACACAACCAGTGAGATAAATGCTCAGAGCATGTTTTCTAAGGTATGTGTTGCATCACGTTTTCTGTTCGCTCAAGGGAAAGAGATATAAGATATAATATTAACAAAATACTCTACAACCTCTGATTACAAATAACAGTCTTTTGAACATCTGCTCCTACCAAAGGCATAGACTCAACATATGTTTTGCTAAAGTCTGCCAAACCAAAAGATCTGTTGAAGACAAAGTCTGTTGAAGCAAAGTCTGTTGAAGCACAACCTCTGCTAATGAACACAAAGACTGTTAAAGCAAAGGTTTGCCAAAGAGAACCTCTACTGATGAAGCAACAAGTATGATGAATCTAAGTTCTGCTGTGGATCAACAGATGATGCAATTCAATAGAGGATCTTTAACATAAGATCTTTAACCGATGATGCTCAACAGAGGATAAGGTCTGTTGAAGCAAAGCCTGTTCAACAGATGCTTATGTAACTCAGATCCTAACAGTGCTTAGGCCCTAGCAGATGTTAGGAGTCTGTGACAGTGCTTAGCCTCTAACAGATGTTAATGTATCTCAGATCCTAACAGTTTTCCCACTAACCAATTCATTAAATTTACATTCATTCACTAACATTAATATACAACCCTACTACTTGTGCAATACATGAATATCAACAATAATGTATAATAACAATAATATATAACAAAGAACTGTTAAATTTAGTTGGTATTCAAATTGTAGACATTACATACCAAACCCATCAGTTTAGATGTTTCAAATTGTAGCCATTACATACCAAACTTTTAACCACAGTAGGTTAAAACAACAGTTAACAGACATAAATAAAAACCACAAGGAGTCTTCAAAATAAGTGGTTTCTACTTAACTCTCATAAGAAATATTTTTTCATAAGCATCTAATTGTTAACCTTAGATAGCTTCTTCCAGGTTCTTCTCACATTAGAGGATAGCTCACCAACATTTACAACATCAACATCTTGAATTGTTCGCTTTCCATTCGTACTTGTTCTAGAATCCCTTTCTATTTCGATGGCTGAAGAGTCGGCTGTAATAGAGACAACATCCTTGCAACAGATCACAAAACAACTAATGAATCTTCACTAAAATAAGGAACTCTAAAAATGTATTAAACGACTTTCAAAAATAAATACTCACCTTTGAAGTTCGTTTAGCAGACACCTGGGAAGATTCTGAAAGGTTAACATCTTTGACTTCAGCTACTTCTTGAGTAACCTAAAGGATCATAATATACGATATTATATAAAAAAGTGCAGAATTCAGTTTTTGAACCGCAAAAAAAAAATATATTGAAAAAGTAATTTTATATACTACCTCATCAGCAATTTCATCACCATTATTATCTCCACCAACCAACTCAGCAATTATTACTGGATCATCACATGCTTTTTGCACAGTATAAATATGATAGTCATTTTTATGATTGAATTCTAAAACATCAATCTTAAAAGCGATCTTCTTATCAACCAATCGAGATATTTCATGCGGGAAAGATTCAGTATCATTCGCCTTCAGCCGCCTTTCTCTTATATCACTCGCAGCTAATCCAACAATCTTCTGAACATCTCTATCAAACATAACAAAAGAAATACTACCAGTCTCATCTTGCACCCGGACTTGCAGCTTGAACCTGAAATATATATAAATGCCTAAATAAGCTCCCAAATTATATTGACATATCTGTCTTAAACTGTTATTTATATAAATAAAATGTCAAATAATCATCATTGCTTAGTCTGTGGTGATGGATGTACATTCACTACGACATTTGGGACAAACCAAAGCAGTCGCAGGCATTTGAAGAATATCTTCAGAAACATTTTCAACATTCTGTAAGTATTCACTTTTAGCTATGACCTTCTTGAAACACTTACGACAGGCAGGATAAAACCAACCATACTTTTCTTGCACAATCTTTATCGTCGCAACCACAACACAAGACATTTCCTATAAAAACAATATATCCACTTGTAATCTATAGTTTGACAAACTTGTAGGTGATAAACTAAACAAATAACCAAACTATATAAAAAGTTGTGAAACGTTTTCTATCTCACTAATCTCATCAACAAGTTTCTTCACACCATCTGTTACAAATTCTTTATGCACTGGAAAAAAAACATTCTGAGACGAAAGTATTGTTTGAGAAGTAGAACTACTCCCTTGTCATGTTTCAGTATAAGACTATTCGATACCACAAATGATTAGAATTAGTATACAGATAACATGAAACAAAGTATTTGACTTCAAAAATATATATACAGTGCAAATTATGTTGACAAATTACCTCCTCCTTAGCTGATTAACTTAATCGATTTCTTCATTAAAAAACAGTCGTGTTGCAAACTAATCAATTTGAGCTGTAAATTGATCTACATGCAAAAGTATATAAATATTTAGTCAACCTGTTATTATATTGCTAGAAATAAAGAGTATAGTTATGATTTGCAGAAAGTAACAAAAATTATATTTCCATTCCTTACACTTTCCATGCTGTATAGCCATCACATGCTCATGAGCTGGGGTTTTAAAGATGAACTCGTTAAACTGTAGAGCATAATCGTTCCACACAGTACATCGCAAAACCGTACCCGTACATGAAAACAATATTCGTATGACCATAAACTAAACACTAATTTATGACCATTTTTCTACAATCTATAAATCAAAACTAAATTGAATGAATAACAACATAAAATCAAAGGAAATTTATAACCATTTTTAAAGTAGTAAATGAGGCACAAATTAACTACCATATTCACTTGAAGAATAAATTTTTGATCTCATTTATTACCATGATTCCACATTAGATATAAACACTATTGATCTCATTTATTACCATTACCATGATTCCACATTAAATACCAACATTCTTGATCTCATTTATTAACATTATTCCACATTAAATACAAACAATGATTTGTACATGACTGAACATGTAAACAACCACTTACTTCAAGTCTTGAATATCGAAATTCATCCTCTTAGTTTCTTTTGGAGGTCGGCCAAAGAATTCAAAATCTCCATACCAAACCACAGATCCAGCAACATCTATATGATCACATTATACAACAGAGTAAGTAAAAATTTCTAATTTTATAAATAGAAGACATGATTACAAAAATATACACTACCAACACTCAAAAATTTTACTGCCTCTCTTTGAAGAATATCTTGATAAGCTCTGAAGTTGAAACCATACTCAACACCTTGCCAATCTCTCACAGGTGTAACAGTTGTGCATCGATAAAAGTTGATTTTATAGTCATGTGCTACAACTTTATATACATCTTTATTTTCACTCACACCAAATCTCGACAGAATAACAACAACATCTTCTTGAAGTTGTCCATCAAAAACAGGTATCAAATGACTTTTAATACATCCTTGAATCTTAGCACCCTGAAGAACATTTAAACAAAGTATTTTTTAGCATACAAACCTACAGTCTCTGATAGAACGGAAAAACACAAATACAGATTACCTTTTCATCAATGAAGATGAGATCCATTTTATAACCTTGATTCCATGCGCAACCCCCGTCCCCTAACAACCCGGGAAAGGGCGGTCGCGACCAGTTTTGGTGGTATCTGGGTTTATCATTTTGGCAGCGGAATTTTCATTAGGACCGTAGTTAGGAAATATTTTATCAGAGTAAAATACCACACTTTCATAATATTAAACATGTGGGAATAATCCCAAGTTTTAAGTACACACATTTTCATAGGGGTAAACCCTATTTTATTTAAATAAAACATCTCTTTATTTTAGGTAACTTTATAGCCACTTTTCCAAGCCTTCAGTGCTGTCTAGGTAGCTTCTATTTGGCTTTCACATTTTGTTACCTGAAACACGTTTAAAAACATTTTTTCAGTGGGAAATACTGGTGAGTGAATCCCAGTTTAATCAAGTTAAGTAAAACCATTGTACAGTATTGAGGGCGGTCGCGCAATTACATTTGTTTCCATCTATTCAATTACCACCCACGGTACTGTCAACCTGACTTGTGGTCATGTTACTCCTCGCAAGGCAGTAACAAATTTTGTATTCAAAACCCCAACATACCGACGATAATTGTAGAATACAAATACTCAATCACTGTTTAATATAATTTAATTTAGGTGAGGTTTTGTAAACACAATTTACAAAAAGGAGATTACTCACATTGCTGTCTTAGGTTTTCTTTAGGGGTTTCCTGGTGATTATCTATAATTTACACAAAGGCACACGTGTTAGTATAATAACCCAACATTTATAGTGATGATACCCTCCCTGAGACGGCATTCCAACGACTACGTCGGGCAGAACCACCACAGCCATTACGGAACCCTAGATCAATCGGGCAGCGTATTTAATATGTAACCGGGGTTATAATACTTACAACGGGGCAGAACTTCGTTATTTAGGGGGGTATTACGCCCGAAAATTACTTATACTATTAGAAATTTCGAGAGAGAAAAGTGTGTGAGCGATCGTAGACTGAAGCCGATGCCCTCAATTTATAGGACTGCAATTGAGCTTCGTCACCCCCCGCGTAAACTCCGGCCAAGGCCTTCGCGGCCCGCGAGGCTCCCTAGGGTTGCTGAGTCGACCACTAGGCATGACACGACTGGAACACGTGGCGGCTCAGGGGTTCACCTGATCTCCTTGCTGTCACGGCCCGCGTAGGAGGTAGGCAAGGGCTACGCGCCCCGCGACCAACCCCATTTTCTTGTTTTTATTTAATTTTAATATAAATAAAGGTATTCGGGGTCCATTTTCGCATACGGTGTGTATTTTAGGACATTTTGGGGTACTTTAAATATTTTTTGGGTGTCTGAAAAATATTTTGGAGGGTTGTTATATCCTCCCCACCTTCTTTTAGAACTCGTCCTCGAGGTCTACTGGAACAAGTGTGGATATTTCCTTTGCATTTCTGCTTCAAGCTCCTAAGTGTACTCTGGTTCTCTTTTAGTGTCCCATTTTACTTTGACCAAAACTAACCTCTTGTGCTTGAGGTTCTTGACTTTCTTGTCTTCAATCTGTAGCAGTCTTTCTACAAATTTTAACTGTTTATTTACCTCTATATCTTTAAGAGGCACTACTAGTGATTCATCAGCTAAACATTTCTTGAGATTAGATACATGAAACACATCATGTATTCCTGCCATTTCCTCTTGCAGTTGTAGCTGATAGGCTACAGGTCCTATTCTTTTAATAACCTCAAAAGGTCCAACATACCTAGGGATTAATTTTCCCCATTTGATGAATCTTACCACTCCTTTCCAAGGAGAGACTTTCAATAACACCTTGTCTCCTACTTGAAATTCTAGTGGCTTTCGTCTGTTATCAGCATAACTCTTTTGTCGATCACGTGTTGTTTTCAGTCTTTCCTTGACTTGAATGATTTTGTCAGTCGTTTCTTGTACTATCTCGGGTCTGGATAGTTGCTTTTCTCCAATTTCTTCCCAACAGACTGGGGTTTGGCATTTTCATCCATAAAGTGCTTTGAATGGTGCAGTATTGATACTTGTATGATAACTGTTATTGTAAGAAAATTCTATTAATGGTAAGTGATCGTCCCAACTACCTCCGAAATCAATTACACAAGCTCTAAGCATATCTTCCATCGTCTGAATTGTCCTTTCGCTTTGTCCGTCCATTTGAGGATGATAAGCTGTGCTTAGATTCAACTTGGTTCCCATTGCTTTTTGGAAACTTGTCCAAAAATGAGAGGTAAAACGGCTATCCCTATCAGAAACAATTGATAAAGGAATTCCATGTAATGAAACTATTTCATTTACATATAGCTTAGCTAATTGTTCCATACTGAAAGTTTCCTTCATTGGTAGGAAATGAGCTGACTTAGTTAGCCTGTCTACAATCACCCAGATTGTATCATTACCTTTTCTTGTTTTGGGTAATTTGGTAACAAAATCCATTGTTATCAATTCCCATTTCCATACAGACATTTCTAATTGTTGCAACAAACCTGAGGGTTTCTAATGTTCAGCTTTGACTTGTGAACAGGTTAAACACTTTGCAACATATGCTGCTATATCCTTTTTCATTCCTATCCACCAGAAATTCTTTCTTAAGTCCTGATACATCTTAACACTTCCAGGATGCATCGTATACTTAGACTTATGGGCTTCTTCTAATATACGGTGGCGTAGGTTTCCTAATTTAGGTATCCACATTTTTTTCTTATGGAACCTCCAAATTCCATCTATTCCTTGTTCTAATTCCTTAATCATACCTTTTAACTTTTCAGTATCATCCTTGATTAGGTGATTCTTGGGCCTGTCTAATCTGTTCATTTAAATCTACTTTTAGATTTAATTTAAGAGAACGTATTCTTTTTGGATTTTCATGATACTTTCGACTTAAAGCGTCAGCAACTACATTTGCTTTTCCTGCATGGTACTGGATATTACAATCATAATCACTAAGTATCTCCATCCAACTTCGTTGTCTGATATTCAATTCTTTTTGCCTGAAGACATACCTTAAACTCTTTTGGTCGGTGAAAATGGTAAACTTACTAGCGTAAAGGTAATGTCTCCATATTTTCAGAGCAAAAATTATGGCTCCAAACTCTAGATCATGGGTTGAATAATTCTCTTCGTGATTCTTAAGTTATCTAGATGCATAAGTATAACCTTTTGTCATTGCATTAACACACATCCATAACCTAACTTAGAAGCATCACAATAGATAACAAAATCTTCAGTTCCTTCTGGTAACGCTAGTATGGGTGCGTTGGTTAATCTTTGCTTAAGAATTCTAAAGGCTTCTTCCTGTTTTGGTGCCCATTCAAACTTAATGGATTTACAGGTTAATTTAGTTAAGAGAATGGCTATTCTAGAAAAATCTCGAATAAATCTTCTATAATAACCGGCCAATCCTAAGAAACTTCTAACCTCGGCTGGTGACTCAGGGGTTTTCCATTTGGTAATTGCCTCAATCTTGGTGGGATCTACATGAATTCCTTCATGATTGACTAAATGTCCAAGAAACTGTACCTGTTCTAACCAAAACTCACACTTTGAAAACTTAGCATAAAGTTTTTCCTTCCTTAATAAACTTAGAAGTGCGTGCAAATGCCTTGCATGTTCCTCTTTACTCTTAGAGTAAATGAGAATATCATCTATAAAGACAATTATGAATTTATCCAAATATGGCTTACATATTCGGTTCATCATGTCCATAAATGCAGCTGGGGCATTGGTTAAACAAAATGGCATGACAGTAAATTCATAATGACCATACCTGGTTCTAAATGTGGTTTTAGGAATGTCTTCTTCCTGTACCTTTAATTGATGATATCCTGAACGTAAATCGATTTATGAGAAAAATCGAGCTCCTTGCAATTGATCGAACAGATCATCAATTCTTGGTAATGGATACCGATTCTTAATCGTAACCTTGTTCAATTTACGGTAATCAATTGTAACACCTTGTAAAATCACGACCAATATTATAAGGACACGTGTCATGAACTTTAATGTGTATCTAATTGATTACAAGGGACTAAAGTTGACAAACGAAGAAAGTATGTGTGTAAGAGGATCCAAAGTGTCAACATATGAAAATTTTACCTTTCAACAACCCTATACGATGTTTATACCCCTGAACGAAGAAATCATGAAGCGTATGAAACCGTTTGTGGAAGAAAGTGAAAGTTTACAAGACACGAGGGTTAAATGTGTCAACACGTTTAAATAATACCTCTGAATGACCTTTTAATGAACCCGAAGCTTTGTAACGATTAATTATACTCCCAAGAATAAGTGATAAAAATTTCACAAGGTTTCGATATCGTATGAGGAAAATACGTTAACTTTCGTAATTAAGGGGTTAAAAGCGTCAACAAGGCAAAACTTGTGTTTTCAATTACCATTTAATGAAACCGGACCTAACGGTGTATGGTTATATCTCTTGGATCATAGAAATAAAAGTTAAATGGGTTAAATGAGCTTAAAGTGAAAGAATTTACGCTTTAGAAGGTCCAGGGAGTGAAATGTCAATATTGGAAACTTGCTGATCTGGTCACCCCTATGGTGGCGTCACGCCACCACCAACACCTTTTGTCATCGTGCAACGCGATGGCCTGATCTGGACTGAAGCATGCACAAGTGCAGGTTGTTGCACCTCTCTTCACCCTTGCATGGTTTAATTCGAATCTAGGGACTGTTTGATGGTTTTAAAAACCATTTTGGACACATGTACTGATCAAGGAAGAACCAAGACACCTGTATTGATCTGATGACACCTTCAATGGGTATAAATAGGAGGGTTTTTGGCAGCATTTCTCACTCGCATGATCAATTCATACTCTTAAACATTACTCCCAAGTCTTGAAGCTTTTTGATCACTTTCTGGAGCATCCTACTTTGGAAGGAAGCTCTATTAGTCTCAATCTTCATGCTAAGAACTCTTGTAAGTGTGCTTAGCCTCTGTAATTAAGTTTTTGTTAGTGTAATGACCAAAAGTCAAAGTTGACGTAATTCTGCTTTGACTAAGTGATTAATCACTAATGGTCCAGCCATTATTCGAATTGAAAGTGGCTATGAGTTGGTAATTATGTAGGTAATAAACCCTTAAAAGGGCACCTACTGATTCTCATTCTAACTTGGTCAATTGTCGGGTCAAACTTGTTATTAAAAAGTCAACAGAATATGTTTTTGCAAATAAATCCATAACTAGTAATGTAGAAGTTAAGGATCATGTTTAAACACTAAAATAACTTGGTAAATAATATAAGGACATGTTTAGGCATGTTCAACCCGACGATTCTGAGTTTAGGCTCGGTTCGGAACCGAAAGTCGCAAAAGTAGACTTTTGCTTTGACTTTCAGTTCTGACCCGATTAGGCTTGGTTTAGATACGCCTTAGGGTTCCATTAGGACCATATTACATGTTAGTATAACCCTCTGAGATTATACTAAATGGTTCTTATTAAATCTAAGTCATATGCATGTTTCCATTAATTGCTTAATTATTGACCATTATGCCCTTTTGATATTAAAACGAGATTTTTGAAAATGTGAGAAGATAAAAACCTTTGTTACTGATTTATAACATGTCCTAAAAATTTGACATCAGTTTGAGGTCTAAATTAGGAGTTATGCTCAATATCGTAAATTGAAAGCTTTTTATTTATTTAAACGACATTTTAGCATAGAACCCATTTAAACCCAAATTTTGACACCAAACCTTTTACCCACTGATGTAAAATAATATTTTGGGATTTTTGGAGATTTTTATTAATTTTTAAACTGATCGTAACATGGGGTTCTTGCTTTGATTCGGTAATTGACGGTTATACCCTTTTTACTAATAAAATGAGTTTTACATAACATTTTGATATCAAACCTTTTGCTACTGATTTCATATGTTAAATAAAATATTTTGAGTTATATAAACTGATCAAAAACTCAGCTTTCCTTATATAACCTGAAAATCGCCTAAAACCGACTTTTTACGCGTTTTAAACACATAGTATGGGTTAAAACTATGTTTAACATCTAAGACCCATTTCCTACTGATGTTATAAGTAAATTTTGATACTTTAACAGTAGGTAAAAGTTTTAAACTCAGATTTCCAGAATTGACCTTAAAGCTTATGTGAAATGACCAAAATGCCCCTACGGTGCATAGTTTGGCCATAGGTGATAAATTTCACATATAGGATATATCTTACTGATATAACCTACTAAAATAAATATTTTTACTGATCATTTTAGAACAGAACCTCAGATTGTCATTTAACCTCTTTTATAATCTTTAAAATGACCAAAATACCCCTACGGGGCTTAATTTGATTTTAAATTCATTTTGGGCATAATGGAAGGTATCCTACTGATATCATAACACATTTTAAGCATATTAAGTTAGGGAACCTGTTCATGACTCATTCGGTTACCCGTTATGCATTTTTCGCGTTCGGTGCGGTTTATGTGACTAGTTTGCATAAATTGACCGAAACGGGTCAAACCTTATCATTTTTACCTCAAAATCCAGAATGTGTTTAGTTTACCCATATTATACAAGTATTCATACTTGTCGGGTCTAGTTCTCATTCTAATCCGGTCTTCGCATAATCTTGCATTTTGAACCGTATACCTTTCTTTAAAACTAATCGGTCTAAGTTAAGACTTAAATAAGACCCGTTAGGATTCTAATAGGTTATTAAAAACCTTCGTTCCAGATTAGGAGCCCGGTAAAAGCTATCTGTACTTGCTTGATTGATTTACGGCTAGGAATAAATTTATATTTTGCTCAGGTAAATACTTTTAACTTAATTTCCCTTATACGGGCTTGGGGTACGGTATATAAAATACCGCTTGGTCGGGTATTGAATCTTTAATCATATGAAGGTTAAATCATTGAGATAACCCGTATAATCTGTTTTGTTTGTTTTAAGCCTTTGGGGGGTGATGCGTGTGGAGTGTTATATATATTAGGTGTATATTTTAAGCCCCTTTAACACTTTTTTAGTCAAGTTTTAAATTTATAAAACACGATATTTACTAACACTAGACACACATATGGGCAAGTGCACCCATCGTGAGCGTAGTATAGTGTTGGTAAGATACCGAGGTCGTCCAAGGACACAAGAGCTTTTAGTACCGGTTTATCCTCAACGTCTAATCAAATCAAAAAGTTTAGAAAAATGTTTTAAACTAAGAAAAATAAAAATTAACTAAAAATGCTGAAAATAAAAATAAAAATAAAAACAGATAGACAAGATGAATCACTTGGTTCCGACTCGTATCTAGTGTAACCTTTGATTATTTCTGCACTTTTGCACTTTTTAAGAGATTATCTTAGTTATTGTAGTAGGCCCCTCTTTTGAAGGTGACGTTACCCTCACCCCAGTAGTTTGAGTCAGCAAGGATACAATCCTAAAAGGGTGGATTATTGGAAGATAATTAATTAAGTTATTAATGCAAATTATGGTAGGCCCCTCTTTTGGAGGTGACGTTACCCTCGACTAAGTAGTCTGAGTCAGCAGGGATACAGTCCTAAATAGCCGGGTTACAGTATTAATAGTAGTTAACTTATGAGGGGATCAAAGAGTTTGGACCCCAGCCATCCAATACTGTTAAGTATTGAAGGAGGTCCTACTAAATTTGACCCAGGTCCATTGCAGGACCTCTAAACGCTGAACAATGGTAAGACCTTTACCAAACCGTTCCCTTAACCCCCGACCAGGTAGCCAACATACCTCCATATAGACCGTGGAGATATGAATGGTGAAAATCTTTTATTTTATATAGACAGTAAAATAATGCCAAGACACCACGGACAAACGATAAGGAAAGATCACCTTCAACATAAGAAACTAGTTATTAAAGTCATTAATACAAAACCAAGTAAAAAGTGAAAAAAAATTAAAAATAAAAAGTATTAAACTAGACACTTTGTCTTCACCAAGTGATGTAAGAGACTTAGGCAAACATGGCCTTGATTGTCAAGAACTCTTACGATCAATCTTGGATCCCGAGACGACTCACACACTCTACGATGGACAATGGATGATGGTGGTGGATGATGGTGTTATGGTGGTGGTGGGTGAAGTGTGAGAGAGGTGGTGTGCCAAGGGATGGTTTGAGCTTGAGCTAAGCACTTCTATTTATAGGCTGAACAGAAGCTCGGGCACGGCCCCGTGTCCAGTGGGCACGGCCCCGTGTCCACATCCTTCTCTTTCTTCATTTAATGCAGCTTGTCTAATTAGTTGACCACGCCCCCGTGTCCGCTGAGCACGACCCCGTGGTGCAGAAGAATCTTTGTACTATGAAGATTTGCCTGGATTGTGCGAATCTTATAGTTGACCACGGCCCCGTGTCCGCTGAGCACGGCCCCGTGGTGGGCAATAGAAGCTTCTACCACTTTGTCTTTTCTGTTGACACTTGGGCACGCCCCCGTGCTGGCTGAGCACGGGGCGTGTTTTGTCTTCTGTTGTCTTGTTTTGCTTGGGAAGATGCTGTCGTGGGGTCGGGCATGTCACGTCTTGTTCCTTTTCTTGTATTTATGTTAGATTTTGATGTCTTTTTGCTTCTTTTGTTAATTTGAGCTCATTTAATCCTGAAAATACAAAAGGAAGACAAATGCACACTTTTTCCAACATTAGTACTAAAAAAGGATTAGTTTTATGCCACAATTGATGTAATTTATATGTTGCATTTTGCACACATCAAATACCCCCACACTTGAATCTTTGCTTGTCCTCAAGCAAAACTCTTTATAATGTGGCTATTACACTCCCAAATGGAATGGGTAGAGAAGAAGGTTTTTGGGCTTGTCGTAGAGTGTCGGGATTTCCAAGATTCTTTATTTAGTTTTATTTTTATTTATTTACAATCCTATTCGTCATGATTTCTTTAAAACTTTTCATAAGATAAATTACTTATTAGGGCATAACATGCCTTTTTAAAATTCTATTTATATACAAGTTCACATACCTCACGGGGATCACTCAACACTCGGCCGAAAATGTATTTTTGTGTATCACTCGAGAGGGGCATAGAACTTATTCCTACCATAAGCTTGCCAAGCAATCAATCCTCCTCCTTTTTAACTTATATACCTTTGTAAATATCAAGAGGACTTTGGGTGAAGGGTTAGGCTTGGGTTAAAGGTAGGTGGTTGGGTTAGTGGTTAGTGGTTAGTAGAAAAAGGGCGAAAAGCGTAACAAGCTTCGGTTTTCGTAAGACTTTTTATTTTTGTAACTTTTATTTTGATGAAGCTATTATTCAAACAAAGTTATTTTTGATGAACTTGTTTGTTTATTTTCTTTTGCTTCATCATCAACACACAATTTTTTTTTTTTTTTTTGAAAAGTCATACGAAAAACCGGGCTAGTTACTAAAACAAAGGGTTAAAAATAAAAAAGGTTTTGGTGGGTAGAAGGGGTGTTTGGTTTGGGTTATGAAATGAAAAAGGTTTAGGCTCAAAGGGGCTAACTAGGGGGATTTTGGGTAGGTGGTAAAAAAAAAAGAAAAATAATGGTGTAGAAATAAAAAAAAGTTAGTCCTAATGCCTCCATCATTTACTTACTCGGGTTTAAGTTGGTAAGGACCGGGAATGTATCGTCATGGCAAGTTCTAGAGTCGTAAGAACCAAGCGGCTATTCACACAAGAAACGAAAGATGAGCATTTAGTCTAATGATATGTAATTGTATGCTCAATAAAGGCTCAAAACTCACTTTTGTGGGAATGGGTTTTTATGTGATCAAGTATATATAATCAAATTTTAACTAAGCTTGTCATGCCTTTTCATAATTTTCTTATGTTGGTTCTTTTTATCACGACGCTATCGGTTGTAAATTCGTAAAAATATAACCTTTTTAGAAATTGAAATTCCCGAGTTAAACCTAGACAAGTAAAAAAAATGAAAAATTTTTTTTGAAAAAAATTAGGGTGATTAGCGGTTCCCATAGAGTTTTGTGTAAGGCTTGTATTTAGGACTTGCAAGATTCAAGGTTTTAGCATCCCCCCATACTTAAATTACACATTGTCCTCAATGTGTCCCAAAAATAAGTTTTTAGGTTGATTGAATGTGTAAAAGGTGTGAAAAAGCAAAAATTTTGTGTTACTGGGCGCTGAACACGGCCCCGTGTTGTCCGGGCACGGCCCCGTGTTCAAGTGCCAGTAACAAAATTAAATCAAGAGAAACAGAAGCCTGGACACGGGAGCGTGTTGGGTGAACACGGCCTGTGTCCAGTTACCTGAACTGGGTCTTTTCTGCAGACTGTGCAGCACGGGGCCGTGTTGGGTGGACACGGCCCGTGCCGAGCTTACTGTAAACGAAGAAAATCGTCGGACGGTCCTGTTTTTCCTGCATGGAGTGCTGGTTCAAGTTTCCCTTGTATTCTTTGTCATCTCAAGTGTGTTTTATTCCTGAAAATTAAAACTAACTAGAAAACATGAAAATTAATCTAAACTAAACTAAGGATAGTTCCGCGGAATGCCTCCGTGTTGCGCCACGTTTATAAGGGTCCTTGGCTAGACCCAAAGCCTGGTCATATGTTACCCAAGTGGGATGTATTGCATCCCATGTTACACCGTCGGAGAGCGTCATCCAAGCTTGAGTCTATGACCTTCATGTAGTTGACCGGGTCTTCGTCCTCTACTCTCTTTCCACATTCAAACTTCACTTCCTTGTCCCCAAACTTCAATGTTAACGTTCCGTCATTCATATCCACCACTGCTTGGGCGGTGGCTAGAAATGGCCTCCCGAGGATGAGAGGGACATCGGTGTCTTCTTCCATGTCTAGGATGACAAAGTCGGTTGGGAAAACGAAGTTGTCAACCTTGACCAATAGATTTTCAGCGACACCTTGTGGAAATTTGACGGATCTGTCGGCGAGTTGTATGCTCATCTTTGTAGGGCTTGTTGCTCCTAGGCCGAGTCGTTTGAACATCGATGTGGGCATGAGGTTAATGCTAGCCCCAAGATCGGCTAATGCATTACGAACGGGGGATTCCCCAATCGAGCAAGGAATTGTGAAGCTTCCGGGATCGATTTTCTTTTGTGGAAGTTTGTTGAGTACTAAGGCGGAGCATTCTTCGCCTAAGTTAACTAATTGCAATGATTCAATTTTCCTTTTGTGAGTGAGGAAATCCCTCATGAATTTTGCATATCTAGGCATTTGGGTTAGGACCTCAATAAAAGGAATATTAACATGCAATTGTTTTAGTAAATTTTCGAACTTTGCGAATTGCTCATCGGTCTTTTGACGGTTTAACCTACCGGGGTACGGAATTGGAGGAGTCTTGGTGGGCTCTTGAATTGGTGGAGAAGCCTTTTCTGGTTGAGGTGTGGGTGAAGTCGTGCTTTGGCTGAGTTGACTTCCTTCAACCGATGGTAATGGGGCATCCTCGGGACCCACGGTTCGGTTTCTCAATGTGATGAGGTGTACTTGCGCCTTTGGGTTGGTCTCGGTATTACTCGGTAACGCGCCATGTGGTCTCTCGGAGAAATTTTGAGCTAGTTGATTTAATTGTTTTTCAATGTTTTGAATGCTAGCTTGTTGATTTCTAAAATTCGATTCCAATTGTTGAAATCGATCCGAGTTTTTCTTTTCGGTGTCGGAGATGAGGCGAGATATAGTATCTTCAAGCCTTTCTCTTCCACCTTGTTGTTGAGAAAAATTTTGTGGTTGTTGAAAGTTAGTTCGTTGGTTTTGTTGGTTACTACTATTTCCGGGATCTCTCCAACCAAGGTTTGGGTGGTTACGC
>JARYGA010016610.1:0-82126 GCA_030545235.1 Helianthus tuberosus | reverse complement strand
GTGCCTCCACGGCCATCAAACAAATACCGAACCAATGAAATATTATATTTCATACTTGGGATTTGTAAAAATATGTGTATCATTTTGCACATATCAATTCTCGTTCAATTCCAAACTCTAAATTCACTTTCTGGAAGGTTATACGCGCACCGATGCGTAGATATAACCAGTTTAATGCAACAAACACTCCGGAATAGTGAAATAGGCTTAACATACCTTAAATAACCTTTACATAACTTAGAAATAAGTTTTGAAGGCTTTGGTATGGCAAAACCAAGTTAATTCGCTTACAGGGACTAAAGTTGACAAACTGCGAAAGTATGCCAATTTGAACTGTAACAGACATTCCGGAACATGACCATAAGTTAAACATACCATAAATATCCTTTACATAGCTTAGAAATAGGCTTTGAGGGGTTCGGTGTGCTAAAATAAACTTTTGTGTCATTCAGGGACTAAAAGTGTCAAAAAGTGCACAAGTTTGCATTTTCGCGCATAACTTACGTTCTGAATACATCCGGGCATCCAAAAATTTATGTAAGCACTAAAATATTTTATTTTAGTGTTCGCCATAAGAAAAATCCATTCGTCATGTCATTTGGATCGTTTTTCGCATTCGGGACCAGATTCGATGTATTAGCCGTTGTTTAATTCACAACCACACATTCTAAACACCATAACTTTGCAACACATGTATGGATGGAATTTAAACACCTAAACACCATGACATTTCAACACATGTATGGATGGAATTTAAACACCTAAACACCATGACTTTGCAACACATGTATGGATGGAATTTAAACACCTAAACACCATAACTTTGCAACACATGTATGGATGGAATTTAAACACCTAAACACCATGACATTTCAACACATGTATGGATGGAATTTAAACACCTAAACACCATGACTTTGCAACACATGTATGGATGGAATTTAAACACCTAAACACCATAACTTTGCAACACATGTACGGATGGGATTAAGGCACGTTTTCCATGAAACGATCTTAACGGTTCGGGTATTCCTATAAATACCCATCCACCCCCATTGCTAAAATCACTAGAACTTTGATTTGAGAAACTCTAAGTTGAAACTATTGTTTCATACCTGAGATTTTTGAATCGAGGTTAGCATTCGGGGACCCTTCGTAAGTCTTCTTTCGTTCTTTTCCTTATTTTATTGCTTTTCGAGTCAGAAAGTCAAACTTTGTTTGACTTTCAGCGTTGACCAGTAATGGTCAATGCGAAGTTCGTTTGAACTTCGCAACGTGAGTGTAATCACGTTGGTTATAGTCCCTTGGGACTATGCCTACTGATTACCACGTTGTCTAGGGTCGTAGGGTAAGCGATCTAATAAATCGCTTATACCTCGAACCCGACCCATTTGGTCGATCATTAGGATCTGACCAAACACAGTAGGTGACCATAGTGTATAGGGAATAACCTTCCGAGGTTATACCTTATGGTCACATCGTTTAAATAGTTGTATGATAGGTAGTTTATATGCCTTAGGTAAATTACCAGAATACCCTTTTCATGTATAATTGATAATTAAGCATATGTAACCTAAACCTTTGTCACATAACTGATTATGGAATATGTTTAGGCATATAACACTTGTCATAGGGCTAGTTAGGCGGTCCGAACGCGTTTCACGCGAACGACGCGTTAAAGTAGCATAAGCTACCTAAACGGGTCGTAATGGGTCGTAAACAATTAGGTTAAGTTTCATTTAGTATGTAGGCTTTGTTAAACCAAATGACACGAGTCTCTACACTCGTTTGGTTTACAAACCCTAATGCTACCCGATCTTCCGATCTAGGTCCGGTTAATTAACATAGTTACCTATATTAGGTGCCGTTTGATATCCGCGATCTCTAGCATTGTTTGGTTGTTACTCCAGGACTTCTGAGCAATCTCAAGTGAGTACATAGACCCCTCTTTTACTGTTTTCCAAACTGTTTTGGGGTGGAACACATGTGCCTACTTGTTACTTTCATGCTTTCCTGTTTTCACATCATATACTGCTATGTTCAATAGTACACTTATAGTACATGATCTCATTGTGTTTTATGCTATGTATGTCCATTTAGTTCATACTTAGTACATCGTTTTACATTTACATTTTATGCTATTTATGTCCATTGCGTGCATACTTAGTACATTGTTTTTCATCACATGCTTACATTTTGGTATGACATTTGGTTTGTTTACATGGGACAATACATTCATTAACACCGATCATGCCGTTCGTTAGTAGGTAGTGGTACCATAGGAATTGACAACTCCCGTTCCGGACATCCCAGGGAAAGGGGATGAAAGGAATGACCGAATTCGTTGATATAAGACAGATAGACCTTTAATTTGTTTAAAGGGTTTATCACCACAGTCGCAAGGCTTGGATGTATGCATATTCACAATACCGCATAAATGTTCATATTAAATATTTGCATGCATTTACACAAAACATAGCTTTGATTTAAACCAAGTTTTACTTCAATACTTTGTTTTTGTGCATATGGTTTAGTTGAGACCTTTCACTTGCCATACATGACATTTTGACATAAGACATTTGACATGGATATTTGACATAGATATTTTGACATGATTTACATGTTGACATGAACATTTTACATTGTTTGGTTTGGTTTGATTAAGTGATTAAGTAACGATGCATGTGTAATATGATACAAGCATGGTGGATACGCCGCTGGTACTTCCTATATATAAGTGTTTGTATGGTATTACATGTTGTAACGTTATTTGAATCATTTCAGTTTGAGACATAGAACATTTTATACAAATAACATACTTTTCACAAGACATTGATTTATAAACAACTTATCTTATACAAACACATTTTTACTTGGTTATTCATTTAACCTGACATTTATTTATACTTATCATCTGATCTTATCGTTTTACAAATGATTTACAAGACAAAGCAAATAACAAGGTTCATGACTAAACATTTTCTCAAACATAAGTCATGAATCTTATTTTCACAAAACCTATGTACTCGCCGGCATTTTTATGCTGACGTACCTATTTTCACATGTGTTTCAGGATATGAAGCATAGGATTGATCAAGATACACATAGGCGGACATGGGCCTTAGTGACAATAAAAGATGCAAGACTAGTTAATTATGTTGTATTTTCTTGTTTGTTAAGACATTGTAACACTTTTAATCAATAAAACGAAACTTAAATTTCCATGGTTGTGAAACATTAATTCTGTTGCAACACGCCCCGATGTTTCCGCCGCGATTTGTTGTTTTACGCGGTCGGGGTGTGACAGAAAAGATGGTATCAGAGCCAATGGTTATAGGGAATTAGGTTATTAGTAATGCTTTGACCTAGTCTATAACCTTCTTAGGACCCTAACGCGAGTTTACTTGCGTTTAGTCATAAAACAATACTGTCGCCTATCCTTAGGCGACAACCGCAACAAAAACATAAATTTCAAAACCGCTTTGAAAACTAATCATCTATTCTAGGATGATTGATTACTAGGTTTTGAACCCCTTTGAGTTTTCAAAACTTCGTCAAGGTTTTGGGTTTTAAATAATGTGAACACGTGCAAACTGGAAGGGTGAATGCCTGTATTCTGGGTTTTCTGTCTAGGCAAGCACTTCGTATACATCTCATCAGACGCGAGACCAGTTGTGCTTACCTGGGAATTCTTGGGATGAGTGTTCACTTATAGGCGAGCATGTCTTCGCGATACATTATTTTTGACCTATTTACTTTGATTTGTCACCATCTCATTTGTTTGCCTTAGGTAACAAACAAATGATCACAATTTTCATTCGTTACCATTCTGTATTGATTATCCAATAACCTTTCACTCGTTTCTTCCTCTGTCTTTCATTTTCTTCTAGAATGTCTATTCCTCTTGGCACTGGTCAAATGCCCGAGCGAACAGCCAAATTTGTCCAGCAAATTGGCGAAGTGATTCAGAGGACTGTGGATTTAGGTATTGCCATGGCTCGTCTTAACAATGAAGCCTCTCGTCTCGACAATGAAGCCACTCAAGAGACACCAAAGGAAGCAGTAGTCAGGCTTGCAACAACATCAAGGAAGCGTAAGGCTTCAAGGAAACCCGCAGCGGTTACACCTAATCAAGCTGGACCTAGCCAAGAGGCAAGGCCACCAGCTAGGAAGCCGTACTTAGGAACTGCTCCTAGGTGCAAGCGATGCAACCGTCATCATTTAAACCACATACCCTGCTCCAAATGTACCTACTGTGGACGGTGGGGACATTTGGTCAACACATGCCGCTTTGCTATCCAGAACAAAGCTGTTGCAAATCTTGCTACTACCCAACTCCAAGTCAACCCTACTCAAGCTCGTTTCCCGCGTGGTACTTGCTACAACTGTGGCGATACGAGCCATTTCAGGAACAACTGCCCGAAGATAGTCAGTGCAAATCCAACCCTCGGATGAGCATTTGGCTGAACAAAGGATGTTGCTGTCTTATGCCTTTGTTTCTTTTGTTTTCGTGTATTGTGAAACAATATGTCTTGTTCATAAATAAAAATCGTTGTTCACAAATTCTGATATACAAGTATAGTTACATGTGTGTATGATTTTCCTATGATACCTGCATTAAGGAACTATGTTCCTTACAAACTACTCTTGTGATTCTCACTTTCAAGTGATCGCTCATAATTTCCTCGAAAGTTCTAAGTACTCGTTTCATTCTAAGAAACGAAGTACAGGAAATAAAGTGAAATTATGAGTAATCGTGCTTTTGACACATCTGTATTTTTGAATCCTCGGTTGGATAACTAAGGATATTTTCAAATCTCATACCCATTACGTTTTGATTTTTCAACATTCACAGTACAAGTATTTCAAAACAATCTTCATGATTTCAAAACATTTCATATAGTTTGAAAACAATTTTTCTAGATGCATTGTCTATGTTATTTAAAAAACATTGGCCATGTTATCAAAACCAACCTTCCTAATTTCAAAATATTTCATATAGTCTGAAGACAATATTAACACAATACATTTTCTTATCAAGTGCATGATTTCGAAAAGCATCATTCATGTCTTTCAAAAACCTTATACATAATTTCAAAATTCATCTCGCATGATTTTTAAAACATTTTTGTAAATATATCTACCTAATACACCTACTTTATGATTTCAAAAGTATTATATATAAGGTTTCAAAAACGTTAAACACATTTTTCCTAAAAGAACCCCATGCATAGTTTTCAAAAATATTTTTCCTCATACATTGACTTAACCTTCAAAATTCTGCTTCATGTGTCGCCTTGACATATCTAGCATCTCAACTTCATAAGCATTTTACTTCATGTTTTGACTTAAGCACATCCCGTGCAAGATTTCAAAACATCTTCAACTTCTAAAATCCATATGGGATCTTTTTACCTTCACAATTAGACCCTTGTGGATAATCATCATTCAAATCAGAGTCCTTAATTGGATTCCTTATGTACCCTGAATTCGAACATTTCGGTTCCTTATAATCGAAATCGAAATTTTCTTTTAAAAATCTTTCTATCTTTATAGTTGGATTCTTGATAACGTTTAAAGTACCACATGAAATCCACGGGATGGATTCCTAGTGTGCTTTAAATGCATGTACGCAATTTACAAGACAAATTAACAAACAATTTTGTGGTTATGTGACTATGTGTTTACTCATCTTATGTTTTCTTTTATGCATTTTAGGTGTTTTTAATACTCTGGATATTCTTTATCCAAATCCTTGCAGGATCTTTCATATCTTCATATGAGGGATTCGTAGCAGGATATTCAAAGGTACTACCTTTAATCCTTAAATGGGCTTCTATGTAATAGTTAAGACCCTTGGATTATATAGTACCACTCCATGTTTTATAGGAGACCCTTAAGTGGTCTAGTCAAAAAGATTGATTCACAATTTGGTTAAAAAAATGACATCTAGTGATGTAGCTGAACAGACTCCTTGAAAGTCCATTTAAATCATTTATTGATTTAGTCTAAAGGACTCTATGGCGGTCTAAGTCACGCTCATCACAGGATTGTTCATTTGGTTTTACCCTACACATTATAAAATAGACTGTGTGAACTGTGCAAGGAATTCTCTAATTATGGATGCGCACATAATTATGAAATTTAGTGCACAGAAATCCAGTAAGATTTATTTTGTGAAGGAACCGATAGTGACAACAATAACAAAATGAGAACGATGTAATGGAGGCATGGTGGACGCACCAATGACGCTTCATATACTTGTATATAAGTGTCCCTCTTACATTGCAAACATAATGTTATTAAGGTTACTAGAAGGTCAAGAACCCTAACCAATGTTGTTTGATCTTTTCAACTTCATGTTTTAAACTCTCACAAGTTTCCTCTAAATAAATTTCGGGACGAAATTTCCTAAAGTAGGGGAGACTGTAACACCTGTGCCTCCACGGCCATCAAACAAATACCGAACCAATGAAATATTATATTTCATACTTGGGATTTGTAAAAATATGTGTATCATTTTGCACATATCAATTCTCGTTCAATTCCAAACTCTAAATTCACTTTCTGGAAGGTTATACGCGCACCGATGCGTAGATATAACCAGTTTAATGCAACAAACACTCCGGAATAGTGAAATAGGCTTAACATACCTTAAATAACCTTTACATAACTTAGAAATAAGTTTTGAAGGCTTTGGTATGGCAAAACCAAGTTAATTCGCTTACAGGGACTAAAGTTGACAAACTGCGAAAGTATGCCAATTTGAACTGTAACAGACATTCCGGAACATGACCATAAGTTAAACATACCATAAATATCCTTTACATAGCTTAGAAATAGGCTTTGAGGGGTTCGGTGTGCTAAAATAAACTTTTGTGTCATTCAGGGACTAAAAGTGTCAAAAAGTGCACAAGTTTGCATTTTCGCGCATAACTTACGTTCTGAATACATCCGGGCATCCAAAAATTTATGTAAGCACTAAAATATTTTATTTTAGTGTTCGCCATAAGAAAAATCCATTCGTCATGTCATTTGGATCGTTTTTCGCATTCGGGACCAGATTCGATGTATTAGCCGTTGTTTAATTCACAACCACACATTCTAAACACCATAACTTTGCAACACATGTATGGATGGAATTTAAACACCTAAACACCATGACATTTCAACACATGTATGGATGGAATTTAAACACCTAAACACCATGACTTTGCAACACATGTATGGATGGAATTTAAACACCTAAACACCATAACTTTGCAACACATGTATGGATGGAATTTAAACACCTAAACACCATGACATTTCAACACATGTATGGATGGAATTTAAACACCTAAACACCATGACTTTGCAACACATGTATGGATGGAATTTAAACACCTAAACACCATAACTTTGCAACACATGTACGGATGGGATTAAGGCACGTTTTCCATGAAACGATCTTAACGGTTCGGGTATTCCTATAAATACCCATCCACCCCCATTGCTAAAATCACTAGAACTTTGATTTGAGAAACTCTAAGTTGAAACTATTGTTTCATACCTGAGATTTTTGAATCGAGGTTAGCATTCGGGGACCCTTCGTAAGTCTTCTTTCGTTCTTTTCCTTATTTTATTGCTTTTCGAGTCAGAAAGTCAAACTTTGTTTGACTTTCAGCGTTGACCAGTAATGGTCAATGCGAAGTTCGTTTGAACTTCGCAACGTGAGTGTAATCACGTTGGTTATAGTCCCTTGGGACTATGCCTACTGATTACCACGTTGTCTAGGGTCGTAGGGTAAGCGATCTAATAAATCGCTTATACCTCGAACCCGACCCATTTGGTCGATCATTAGGATCTGACCAAACACAGTAGGTGACCATAGTGTATAGGGAATAACCTTCCGAGGTTATACCTTATGGTCACATCGTTTAAATAGTTGTATGATAGGTAGTTTATATGCCTTAGGTAAATTACCAGAATACCCTTTTCATGTATAATTGATAATTAAGCATATGTAACCTAAACCTTTGTCACATAACTGATTATGGAATATGTTTAGGCATATAACACTTGTCATAGGGCTAGTTAGGCGGTCCGAACGCGTTTCACGCGAACGACGCGTTAAAGTAGCATAAGCTACCTAAACGGGTCGTAATGGGTCGTAAACAATTAGGTTAAGTTTCATTTAGTATGTAGGCTTTATTAAACCAAATGACACGAGTCTCTACACTCGTTTGGTTTACAAACCCTAATGCTACCCGATCTTCCGATCTAGGTCCGGTTAATTAACATAGTTACCTATATTAGGTGCCGTTTGATATCCGCGATCTCTAGCATTGTTTGGTTGTTACTCCAGGACTTCTGAGCAATCTCAAGTGAGTACATAGACCCCTCTTTTACTGTTTTCCAAACTGTTTTGGGGTGGAACACATGTGCCTACTTGTTACTTTCATGCTTTCCTGTTTTCACATCATATACTGCTATGTTCAATAGTACACTTATAGTACATGATCTCATTGTGTTTTATGCTATGTATGTCCATTTAGTTCATACTTAGTACATCGTTTTACATTTACATTTTATGCTATTTATGTCCATTGCGTGCATACTTAGTACATTGTTTTTCATCACATGCTTACATTTTGGTATGACATTTGGTTTGTTTACATGGGACAATACATTCATTAACACCGATCATGCCGTTCGTTAGTAGGTAGTGGTACCATAGGAATTGACAACTCCCGTTCCGGACGTCCCAGGGAAAGGGGATGAAAGGAATGACCGAATTCGTTGATATAAGACAGATAGACCTTTAATTTGTTTAAAGGGTTTATCACCACAGTCGCAAGGCTTGGATGTATGCATATTCACAATACCGCATAAATGTTCATATTAAATATTTGCATGCATTTACACAAAACATAGCTTTGATTTAAACCAAGTTTTACTTCAATACTTTGTTTTTGTGCATATGGTTTAGTTGAGACCTTTCACTTGCCATACATGACATTTTGACATAAGACATTTGACATGGATATTTGACATAGATATTTTGACATGATTTACATGTTGACATGAACATTTTACATTGTTTGGTTTGGTTTGATTAAGTGATTAAGTAACGATGCATGTGTAATATGATACAAGCATGGTGGATACGCCGCTGGTACTTCCTATATATAAGTGTTTGTATGGTATTACATGTTGTAACGTTATTTGAATCATTTCAGTTTGAGACATAGAACATTTTATACAAATAACATACTTTTCACAAGACATTGATTTATAAACAACTTATCTTATACAAACACATTTTTACTTGGTTATTCATTTAACCTGACATTTATTTATACTTATCATCTGATCTTATCGTTTTACAAATGATTTACAAGACAAAGCAAATAACAAGGTTCATGACTAAACATTTTCTCAAACATAAGTCATGAATCTTATTTTCACAAAACCTATGTACTCGCCGGCATTTTTATGCTGACGTACCTATTTTCACATGTGTTTCAGGATATGAAGCATAGGATTGATCAAGATACACATAGGCGGACATGGGCCTTAGTGACAATAAAAGATGCAAGACTAGTTAATTATGTTGTATTTTCTTGTTTGTTAAGACATTGTAACACTTTTAATCAATAAAACGAAACTTAAATTTCCATGGTTGTGAAACATTAATTCTGTTGCAACACGCCCCGATGTTTCCGCCGCGATTTGTTGTTTTACGCGGTCGGGGTGTGACATATTTCATATAAAAATACATAGGGAATATCATTTATATACATAACCGAATTTTTCCCTACAACTTTCATATATTAACCTTTCGACTATCTACTTGCGGAACGAGCGCTAAACGGCTATCCGAACTATATTTTGACATAGATTGCAAATTAGTGAATATTATTTTTGGCCAAATAAAGCTTATTTATGACCATTATTGATCATGAATCATCTCGAAAAATTGCAAAAACTTAAACACCTAAACACTTAACCATTTTACCTCATTTTGAACCATGAGAATTTACTAACACTTTGAAAAAAATACAAGACCCACCCCTCCCTCATATTCACGGTTTTAAGGGGTCCCACACTCTAATTTTGATGTTAAATATCTAGATATTTTGATTAAATTGCAAGTGGATAAGTTAGTGGATGATTATAACATTAAATCTCATAAGTTACTAGCATTTTATCCTCACATTTCACCTTATTCTACACACACTTAAGAATACTCTTTCAACCTTCATCTTTTTCCACCAAGAACACCATAAAAACCCATTTAAATTTTATCACATCTTGATGATCAACATGGAGTTTCATGGAGCTTAAGGTGATCTAAAGCATTTGCAAGTTAAAGGAAGTGTATTCATCCATTCAAGAGCCTTAAATCATCAAGATCTTCATCTTTGTATTTCTTAATCATCCTCCAAGATCATCCCTAGCCAAGTGCTAGAAGTAAGCTTCAAGATCTATTTTTTTCATACTTATATTATGTTTATGATTGTTATTATAACTAATAAATAACTAAATAATCATACATAATAAACATGAAAAATACAAAGAAGCAAAAATAATAATCATGATATATTTATGTTGGTTTATATTGTGATCTAAGACTTGTTATATGCATATTCGATCTTGTTATGATGATTATGATATAAATAAATTGTTAGAGGATGTTTTAAAAATATGATCTAACAATTATACATGTTTATGTTAAAGGGTTTTTTTAACATAAAGGTTTAAAGGGATTATCATAACATTTGATCTTGTGAAAGTATTTGAGGTTTTTCACTAAAAACAATACTTTTACAAGATTATAAAAAGCAACATACAACTTGAGATTTTTATAAAAGTTGTTAAAACTAGAATTAAACTTGGTTTTTGAACTAGTTAGCATATGTTATGATAATGTATAAAATCCTACATGATTTTGAGATCATCTTAATGAGGTTATGTTATAAATCTCATGTGTTTTTTTTTTTAGAAATGATATGAGAAATTGTTGATGATTTGAAAAGAAAATGATATGTAAATAAACATGGCAAAGTTCATATTACAAAGGAACTATGGACAACTTTTCTTAGAAATCATATGTTAGAAAAACTATCATTTTTTTTACAAAGTCTTTACAAGATTAGAAAGTTGGTCTTTCTAAACATAAAAATTGACATAAATATATATTTTGGTAAAATACATATTTATTGAACATATCAAGTATGTGCTATGTGTTATTATTTGTATTAGTTATATATAAAAGTTAGAGACTTGATAACAATGACACAAATAAATACAAGACATACTTACAACTAAAGACTTACAAGAATACATATAGACACACTTGAAAACAACTTACGAACATTCCGAGCTTTCGGACACAACTTATGGTCAAAACGGACGACAGGCGAATCTATAAACATATCGCCAATCTGAGGACTTACTACGACGTATAGGCGATCGTTCGACGCGGACACAAAATTTACGTTACCATTAACAAAATTCGGACATTTTTAAACTTATAAAAACTATTATGTTTTTATTTACTAAAAAGAATACTTAGTGAATTTTTATAAAAATGTTTTATAGAAATGAAAGACTTATACTTTCTTAATGGGCTTACATTTCTTAATGGGCTATTTTATACAAATGGGCTTACATTTCTTAATGGGCTACTTTATACAAATAGACTTACATTTTATAATGGGCTTAACATAAATACATGGGCTAAGCCCAATATCAACATGGGCTAAGCCCAATACCAAACATATGGGCCAAGGCCCAACACTATTTAAGCCCAACACTATTTAAGCCCAACACTATTTAAGCCCAACACTATTTAGGCCCAACACTATTGAGGCCCAACACTATTTAGGCCCAACACTATTTAGGCCCAACACTATTTGGGGCCCAATAACATGAAAACATGGGCTCGGCCTAATGATACCATTATTGGAAATTCAATTATACAATTTACTTACACAACGACACGAAATCAAGAAGACAAGACCCGATGATACAACTCACAAGATACAAGATGACATATATATATATATATATATATTTGGTGAAATATATATATATAGCAATTTAACAAATCATGCATCTAAATACACAGTTCAACGAACAGTAAAGACATACAAGTCTTACACATATTTAAGACACAAGACTTGTACTCAAGTTATTACAAAGACCGAAGTGTCTAACAAATATAAGAACATTTGTAGGTCGCAACACTATTCAGGACGACCGCACGTGAGATCATAGTTACTTCTATTCACAGGACGCGATACTGTGAGTTCATGTCCCCTATTCATTTAAATGTTTTACAACTTTACAACTATCGGGGAAGATACATGTTCAATCGTATGTTAAAGTTAGGGAATGAAACACCTTAGATCATGTGCGAATTAGGGTTATACATCTAAGCACCATTAATCCAGTTTGGACCTAGGTACACGTGGTTAGATCTAATGGGTATTGGCGAGCCCCACTCTTGGTCGTGGACCCATACAGAAGAATGCGTTTGTGTCCCAGTCGATAGTAGTCGACACGAAATCGTCTAGGTTTGGATTGCTTCCTATTTCGTCACACATATTAATGTCCTCGCGAAACATTAATGATCAACGATTTCATTGACGCTTTACATACTACATTATTACATACAGATACATCTTATACAACTCACATTTTATGGATACAATTTATACAACTCACATTTTATGGATACATTTTATACAACTCACATTTTACAGATACATTTTATACATCTCACATTTTACAGATACATTTTATACAACTCACATTTTACAGATACATCTCATACAACTAAACTGCATGAACTCGCCAACTTTTGTTGATGTTTTCAAACTTAACATGTATTTCAGGAAATTAGTGGACCATGCAGACATTTCAGTCAAGGAAAGCAAGTATCAAGACTCCATGCCACCATTTGAAGGGTTTGCCCGTTATATACCGCCGCTTTGCGGTGATATAGTGGTCAAAGCTGTGATAACCCGCACTAAACCAGGTATCCGTACAACTTAATTATTGATTAATTACTGCTTAATTACTGTGCTTGTTTGAACTAGCTGATGAACTGCTACTTGAATACTGATACATGAACTTACTTGCATCATACTTGCTTGCTGTCACTACAATACTTACATGCTAAACCCTAGTGACAAACATGATGCACAAAAAGCACAGTAGCACTAAACGGATACACAGTGAACATGCTGATATAACCAGCATCAGGCAGACACTGCCTCTAAGGCCTGTTAAGAGCCTCAAATATTTTGGCTACACTGGTAGTGAGTGTAGGGATATAAGGGTTGTGGTACTGCGTCTCTAGGAATAAGATACACTGATTCGGATGTGCCTAAAACGTACTTTAAGTACAAAACGCAGCACTTTAATAATTAATCCAGCTTCTAGCTGACTAGTAAAGTGCCAAAACATGGGGAAAATAATACTAGACACTTTCTAAAGTGTTGGAAACAAAATGTGTCACTAAAAGTAACAATAACGACACTTTAAAGCTTTTGTAACGCTTTAACGGATTACTATCCAACCGGACACCCGGACTTTACCCGGAACATGAAAATATTACTATTTTCACTAATTATATTTTTCTGAGCCAGTTAGGGTCTCTGATTACCCTAACACCCGTCATAACAGATAACATACAACTAACTAAGTTAAATACTTAGTTAACCTATTTAACCAAACTAAACCTCCTAACAACTAGTTTAAATCGAACCAACCCCCCCCCCCCTTCTCATAACCGGCCCCAAACCTTGGGGAGACACACTTGTACTTGTGATTTGGCTAAATCTTGGATGTTTAGTATCAAGGTGGCATAAAACCCATTGGATAATAACACTTGATTTTTCCTATAAATAACACTTAACACCTAAGACATAATCTTCATCACATAATCACCAACTCACTCACTCTCTCCCTCTCTTCTCTAAGTCTCGGCCGAACACCCCACCCCCCATACACCCACCTTCGGCTCTTGATCACTACATTCCAACATCACACAAGTGTTAGAGGTTACGTATTAGGAGCTTTGGTGCACTCGGAACACGAAGGACCTCTACCGTTAGCTTTTATCCACGCGTTTTTCATCAAAGATCTTCCCTAGCCTTGAGCTAGAGGTATATCACTTAAAACTTGTTCTTGAGCGTATCTAAAGTGGTTAAAAGGAATTTTGTCGGTTAAATATCGTCAACTTACATTTCGAAGCTTTAAAGTCTACTAAAAATGTGAAAAGTGATGGTTAATAGCTTGTAACTTGTGTAAAAGTTGTAGTATTTGGAATTTGTGATTTTTGAGACCCGATCTATGATTGTGGTAGCTCGGATCTCCATTTAACCCGGTTTGGTAAGATCGTTGATCTTAACATAAGCTTATTTTGGTTAACACAAAGGTTAAAAGGTGAAACTCTACCACACATGAGACATGAACTTGTGTAAAATATTTTACTTGTGTAAAAGTGATTTAACTTGTACAATAGTGTTTAAAACTAGCGGATCTATGTATCTGCAAGTGGTATTTTTAAAGAACCACACTTTAAAGGGATCATGTTTTCTAAAGATGGATCTTACACTAACAAACATGATTTTATAAACCACAAGTGTGTAAACACTTGGGAAATGAAAAGATCCGACAAAGAACTAGATTTGTCACTTGTTACTAGAAGTTGTAAAGACGGATTTCTCTAAACACGAGGTTTTTACAAGATTGAAGTTACTTTATATAAAGAACTACAAAATATAATGGGATTTACATTATAGATGCGGAAAAACTACAAGTTCATGCGATTATGCGATTTACATACTTATCGACTAGTTTGATGTGTCGGAAATTGTTTGATTGAATAAAGAAGCTGTTGAATTGATTTGCTAAAAGAAAATGATACGCTTGAAAGCGTGGCCACCTCCAGTTACAGAGGAAACTCTGGCGAAATTTTCTAAAAACCTAACACTTAGAATTATTTACACAACAAGTGTTAGAACTATTTTCGACGTATTTTCGAAACATAACATTTCGCCATGACTTTAATTACTAAATATTCGGAGGTGGGATTTTCACTAAGTTAACGTGATAAATATGTTTTGTCACAACACTGTTTATGATTATTTTGTGAAAATACATAAATATTATTTTAGAGTAAAAATAATATTTACAAGCGTTAAGGATTCCAAAACTTTACGAACGCTTCCACACAAACATATAAGTTACACCGGTAATTACATTACCACACGACTATTAAAACGTAACTTACGCACATGTATTGTATCCCCCATCCTTGGGAAGAAGTATAACTACCAAGTGTATACAGAACATAAACACGAAATAGTTGTCTAACTATTTCCCAAAGACTTAAACTATAAAGCTAAAGCACGGCCGTCCGCCTAATAGAATTAGCACTTGTAGGTCGTTGCACAGCTTACTGTATTGGAGACACTTGGTAGAGACGCGCATTCACTGTGAGTTCATGTCCCCCTTTTCTCTAACTGTTTTCAGTTTTCTTAACTGCGGGGGTGAAATACATGTTACTTTGTTTACAAGTACTTTATACATGGTATGATTAACGTAAGGAGGTTTTAGATCATGTGAATGGGTAGTTAGAACACCGAGGGACTTAAGCGGTAGATCTATCTGGGTGTAGCGAGCCCAGCTCTAGGCCCAACAGAACGGACCTCTCGGAGGACCAACAGAACGGACCTGGAGTGACTTGGTTGCCCAACGCAAAAATCGGCTAGGGTGTGTCTTCTTACTTGCATTTCACAACATGCTAATGGCCTTGCAAACCATTGGTGATCACAAGTCCTCTTACACTGCTACATACCAGGAAACTTTTATACTTACAAGTGTTTTACTTACTCACTTGCACATGAACTCGCTCAACATTATTGTTGATTTTTCAACTTACATGTATTTCAGGAAATTAACGAGATCTGGCACGGTATGGCATGTTTTCCGCTGCACTAGTTTCCGAGGTCATCCGGGGTTTAGGGGATGTGTCTCTTTCCTGGACAAGACACAATCCTTAAACCATGTCTATGTTATGTTTCAGTTTGTAAGGTTGTTGAACAAGATTATGTTTGTCAGGGTATGTTAAAACAATGGCATTGTGTTTGATTTTCAAAACTTAATGGATGATCTTGCATGTTTTTAACTCATATAGCTTTGGTATGATTAAGCTATGGTATTAAGAAGTCACACCAAAATTAACCACGCTTCCGCAAAGCCAGGGTGTGACAGCTTGGTATCAGAGCTCTGATCATAGCGAACTAGGATTCTTTCTCGAGTCTAGACTATGATCACTAGGGCTCTCACGAAAACATTTTTCTGCATACCACTTAAGTCCAGATCCAAAACTTTTTACAAACAAATGTTGAGCACATTTATTATTATAGGCTCAGCTTGGAGGGCTGAGGATCGGTCTGGAGGATCGAGGTGATCGAAGTAGTTGAGCACGTTGGTTTGTTATAGGATCGATCTGGAGGATCGAGGCTCGGTCTAGGTGACCGAGGTAGTGGGCTAGCAAGGCTAGGAAGAAAAGGCTCAGCTTGGAGGGCTGAGGATCGGTCTGGAGGATCGAGGTTTGGTCTAGGTAACCAAGATGGTTGGTTAGGAAGAGTAGGCTCAGTCATGACGACTGAGGTTCGGTCAAGGAGACCGAGGAGCGATCTAAGTGGTCAAGGTGAAGGATAGAGCAGTCTTATAGCCTGAATGAAATTGGCTAGTAAGACTAGGAGAATTACGTGATACCTTACTTGGTGACTATGTGATTAACTAATTATATGATTGATTATTATACGTGTATGTGTTTGTGTTACAAACGTTATGCTTTCATCAAGTACTAGAAAGATGGACACTACGAATCCCATGGCCATAGTACCAGATGACATAGTTTCATTGAAGCACGAGGTGTACATTTTCGATACTACCGGCACAGACAATGACGACTTTCAGCCCTTTTGCGCCGCCTGAAGTCGTAGCAGAGTCTACTGATGGCCATCTTGTTGGGAATTTGCCCCCTTGCCGCTTATCCTGTTGATGATACGCCCTCCCAACGTGGCCTCTGAAGACGATAACGGTCTACTAGAGGAGGACCCATTCGAGGGCAGGGCCTTATTACTGCTGGTATTAGACTACTGCATGCGGACGCTCCTATAGGGGAAACTCATGACCATTCCCCTATCCCAGACTCATTTGAGTTTCTGACACCCGCATCTTCGCACATACAGGGAATGCAGCATTACTCACACGACGCCGACCCTGAGATGGCATCATCAGCTGCACCAGTTCCCGCACACAGCTTAGAGTTTGATCGTGATAATGAGGACAATCCTGTTTTTCCACCTGGTGACAATCCAGACCATGACATTGAGTTCATGCACTTAGACCAACCCTTGGGGGATCCTGTAGCCCCTGTTGACCCCTGTGTTTGTTGATCCAGCTGATTTTGAGATAGAGTTTTGATTCGGAGCTAGCCGTGGCCCCTGAGCCAGGCGTTGCTCCTGACCCCGCATTGGGGCATGACCCTGTTCATGCCAATGCACCTACTGTTGCTCCTTGATTGATCATCTGCTTGGATGAGAGAAAATTTGGGGTAACTGTGCAAGACAATTTATTATTACGGGGGCCCACGTAATAACGATTTGTAGTGCACAGGAATCCTGGTGGACTCTGCAGGTCAAGCTAATGATAACCAATGCAGTAGGAAATAACTTAAACACGAATGACCTAGGCGATGTAGCCTCGAGTTCATTCTATTACAAGCAACAAGCCAAATTGACAAGCCTATGTGAAGGCTCAGAAATTTACTTCCCCACTCATACAGTGAGTATATGTGCGTGTGAAATTGGGTGATTACATGATGGCTTATGTTGCTATATATATACCTCATAGACAATTGAAACATGGTCTAACCCGATTCACACCACTTCGACAAAAGGGAATGTCACCTAGACATGACACAAACACCAGTACGTTGCCAAGGACAGAAGCCGAGCTGCAAGAACGCATCTCACCAATAAATGCACGACATGAAGCCCTCCGCTCTAAGTACAACGATGGCATTACTGGAAATAACCATCCAACTGGCTGCACCTATAAACAGTTCCTGAACTGCAAGCCTTTGAACTTTGATAAAACAGGAGGCACCGTTGCATTTGTTCGTTGGTCCGAAAAGACCGACTCCATTCTAAGAATGAGTAACTGATCGCCCCAACAGAGTGTTACCTACATCTCGGGGATATTTCTAGATGGCACCCTCTCTTAATGGAACCTCCAGGTTCAGACCCTTGGCACAGACACTACTCATGCACTGAGCTGGGACGAGCTCAAGGAAACGATTGAGAAGAAATGTTGTTTTAGGACTGGAATTTAGAAGCTTGAGGTGGAATTCAGAAATTTGAAAATGGACGAACCAGAAATTCCTGAACTTGTCCAGCAATCGCACGACTTATCTAGGGTCGCCCCCCTACTTAGTCAAACCGGAGTTCAAAAGGATTGAACGATTCATTTGGACACTTGCACCCCAGATCAGGGGTATGGTTACTACCTCAAGGCCCTCAACCATTGCAGGGGCTATCAATATGGGTGATTGATTTATGACATAAGATGTTATGTGATTGATTTATTGATAGCATGAGATGTTATGTGTTGGTATTGTTAAATGCATACGTACTCTTCACTTGCTATGACCTAACCAATGTGAACACATCTTTTAGAAGATGCCGCCGAAACGCCCAACACCAATGCCTACTAACGAGGCAGAGCTACAGCAAGTCATTGCAGCTGCCATAGCACAGTACGCAGCATCTCAGCCAGGAGCGAGCGGAAGTGTTAACCAAGGCAATAACAATCCACCTCACGGTGAAACCACGCCATTTGGACCTACCATGACCTAGCTGGATATCTTTAGCAATGATGCTAATGCCAACACATGTTTTAACATACGTGCAGGATGCACCTACAAGCAGTTTTTAGACTGCAAACCGGTCAACTTCGATGGCACAGGAGGTGCAGTTGCCTTTACCCGCTGGGCTGAGAAAACCGATTCTGTTTTACGCATGAGCAAATGCGCAGAGGATCAGCAAGTCACATACATTTCAGGGCTATTTCTAGATGGAGCCCTATCTTGGTGGAACCTACAAGTACAAACCCTAGGCGAAGCTGCCGCCTACGCGCTGACTTGGACCGAATTGAAAGAACTTATGCGCAAAAAGTACTGTTCTCGCGCAGAAATTCAAAGATTAGAGACTGAATTTTGGCATTTAAAGATGGATGGACCAAAGGTTGCAGAATACGTCCAAAGGTTTCACGACTTATCTCAAGTGGTTCCTTACATGGTTACACCTGAATACAAGCGAATCGAGCGCTTCATTTGGGGTTTGGCTCCCCAAATCATAAGCATGGTAACCTCCTCCAAACCAGCGACTATCACTGAAGCCATCGATTTGAGCGTGGCTCTCACCGAGGAGGCGATTCGTTTGAACAAGTTTGGTGATGTCAAGGCAAATGAGAAAGAGACTCATGTTGAGTCATCAGGTGGTAACAAAAGAAAGTTCTCGAACTTTAAGCAAGGCATTATTGGTGATGTTAAGAGAGGAGCACCCAACGCGCCAGCTCAGGTTACAGCTGGCAGTGGCAGGAAAGGAAGAGGATATATGGGCACCCAGCCCAAGTGTAATGCCTGCCAGCGTCACCATTCTGGTCAATGTGGGCTAAAAGTATGCGAAGCATGTGGGAAACGTGGTCACTCGAAGGATACTTGTTGGGTCCCTGCCGGTCGCGGAGGCCAGGGAGGATATGGAAACAGAAACAATAATCGTGGTATTGGGGATCGCCCACAAGGAAACTACGGGGGTAACAGAAATCAAGGCAACAATGCTAACCAAGCGGGCGCAGTGAATCGTAATCCGGGGAATGATCAAGCTGGTGGAAACGGGCAGAGACTCGGATGCTATAACTGCAGGGAAATCGGGCATTTTAAGAAGAACTGCCCAACGTTGAACCAAGCCCGTGGTAGAGTGTTCCAACTCGAAGCTAGGGAGGCGCGCCAGGATCCCAATGTTGTTACTGGTACGTTCCCTGTGAACCAACGCTATGCATCCGTTTTATTTGACACTGGTGCCGATTATAGCTTCGTATCGTTAGAATTTAAGAATATGCTTGGGTTAGCCGCTAATAAGTTAGATATTCCCTACTCGATCGAATTAGCTAATGGAAAATTAGTTGAAGCCAACGAAGTAATCAGAGGCTGTGTGATAGAATTGGGAGAACGTGAGTTTACTTTGGATCTACTACCAGTCCAATTGGGAAGCTTCGACGTGGTGGTAGGAATGGATTGGTTATCCGGAAACAAGGCTGAGATAGTATGTCACGAGAAAGTTGTTCGTATCCCAACTGATGATGGTGAGACAATTGTGGTTCACGGAGAGAAGCGTGACACACCGCTAAGGATTATCAGCTGCTTGAAAGCAAGGAAGTGTTTACAGAAAGGATGTGTTGCTTTTCTGGCACACATCGTGGATAAGAAGGCTGCCGAGCCAAGAATCGAAGACATCCCTGTCGTGAGGGAATACCCAGAAGTCTTCCCAGAAGACTTACCTGGACTGCCACCTCAGAGGCAAGTAGAGTTTCACATCGACTTAGTTCCAGGCGCCGCGCCTGTGGCTAAGGCACCGTACAGACTTGCTCCGTCTGAGATGCAGGAACTGTCAACACAACTTCAAGAGTTGTTAGACAAGGGTTTTATCCGACCAAGCTTCTCGCCTTGGGGAGCTCCGGTCCTGTTTGTCAAGAAGAAGGACGGAAGTTTCCGTATGTGTATCGACTACCGAGAATTGAACAAGCTAACAATCAAGAATAGGTACCCTCTGCCAAGAATCGACGATCTGTTTGATCAACTGCAAGGCTCTAGCTTTTACTCTAAGATCGATCTTCGATCTGGATACCATCAATTAAGGATACAGGAGGAAAGTATCCCGAAGACAGCCTTCAGAACTCGTTATGGGCACTACGAGTTTCTGGTTATGCCGTTTGGTTTAACAAACGCACCTGCAGTCTTTATGGACTTGATGAATAGGGTTTGCAAGCCATACTTGGACAAGTTCGTGATTGTGTTTATCGACGACATCTTGATTTATTCAAGAACAAAGGCTGAGCACGAACAGCATCTAAGAGCTATTTTGGAGCTGCTAAAGAAGGAACAGTTGTATGCCAAGTTCTCTAAGTGCGAGTTTTGGCTACGCGAAGTCCAGTTTCTTGGACATGTGGTTAATGGAAATGGAATCCATGTTGATCCCACAAAGATCGAGGCAATCAAGAATTGGGAAACGCCTACAACGCCAACCGAGATTCGACAATTCTCGGGCTTGGCTGGCTACTATAGAAGGTTCATCAAGGATTTTTCTAAAATCGCTCAACCGTTGACGCTCCTCACCCAGAAAGATAAGAAGTTTGATTGGGGAATCAAACAGGAAGAAGCGTTTCAGGTATTGAAAGATAAGCTCTGCAATACGCCAATCTTAGCTCTACCGGAAGGTACTGATGACTTTGTGGTATACTGCGACGCATCGCGTCAGGGATTGGGTTGTGTGTTGATACAACGCCAAAAGGTCATTGCTTACGCATCACGCCAACTGAAAGTGCACGAAAAGAACTATACCACCCACGATTTGGAGCTTGGCGCAGTGGTTTTTGCACTAAAGATCTGGAGACACTACCTGTATGGTACGAAGTGTACAATCTTCACAGATCACAAGAGCCTACAGCATATATTCAACCAGAAGGAGTTGAATATGAGGCAAAGACGATGGGTTGAGTTGCTAAACGACTACGACTGCGAGATAAAATATCATCCAGGGAAGGCGAATGTAGTCGCCGATGCCCTAAGTCGTAAAGAAAGAATCAAGCCCATAAGGGTTAGAGCTTTGGAAATGATCATACGAACCGATCTTTCCTTGCGCATTCGTGCTGCACAAAAGGAAGCTCTCAAGGAGGGAAACCTTGAGGAAGAATATCTCCGTGGAATGGAAAAGCTTTTGGTACCAAACGAGGAAGGAACGTTATGCTTTGAGAAAAGGATTTGGGTTCCTCTGTTTGGTGGATTAAGGGAAGTTATTTTCGACGAAGCGCACAAGTCACGGTACTCTATCCACCCTGGATCGGATAAGATGTACCAAGATCTCAAGGAATATTATTGGTGGCCTAGGATGAAAGGCGATGTTGCTGTTTACGTGAGCAAATGTTTAACGTGCGCTAAGGTTAAAGCGGAATACCAGAAGCCTTCAGGGCTACTGCAACAACCTGAGATTCCCAAGTGGAAATGGGAACAAATCTCCATGGATTTTATTACAAAATTGCCAAGAACGCCAAGAGGCCATGATATGATTTGGGTGATTGTTGACCGCCTAACAAAATCCGCACACTTTCTGCCAATCAAAGAGAAAGACAGTACTAGTAAACTTGCGGAAATATACATGCGAGAGATCGTCGCACGCCATGGAGTACCTCTCTCGATCATCTCTGATAGAGACGGAAGGTTTGTGTCAAGAATATGGCAATCCTTCCAAGAAGCCTTTGGCTCACAATTGAATCTGAGCACTGCGTTCCATCCGCAAACTGACGGCCAGAGCGAGCGAACGATACAAACTTTGGAAGACATGCTGAGGGCATGTGTTATGGATTTGGGCGGTAGCTGGGATAAACACTTACCTTTGGTCGAATTTTCATACAACAACAGCTACCACACCAGTATTGGTGTCGCGCCATTTGAAGCCCTTTACGGACGCAAGTGCCGATCACCCCTCTGTTGGTCTGACACCGGTGACAGGCAACTTGCTGGTCCCGAGATCGTCCAAGAGACGACAGACAAGATTGCACAAATACTTAAACGCATCGAAGCTGCTCGCCACAGGCAAAAGGCCTACGCGGATCCAAACCGGAAGCATGTGGACTTCCAAGTCGGAGAAATGGTGTTATTAAAAGTTTCACCCTGGAAGGGGGTGGCACGCTTTGGAAAGCGTGGGAAGTTAAATCCGCGCTACATTGGTCCCTTCAAAATTCTGGAAAGAATTGGAACTGTAGCATACAAGTTGGACCTACCTGCTGAACTGAATGGTGTTCACGATACATTTCATGTATCCAATCTAAAGAAAAGTCCAACTCAAATTGACGTTGCCATTCCCATCGACGAGATTCATATTGACGACACGCTCCACTTCGTTGAAGAACCTGTTGAGGTCGCAGACTGGAAAGTTAACAAGACCCGCCGGAGCAGTGTCAAACTCGTCAAAGTTCGTTGGAATGCCAGACATGGTCCTGAATTCACCGGGGAACGTGAGGACCGGATGAAAGAAAAGTACCCCCACTTATTTCCTAAGAACTCTGCATCTACAAGCAGAACTTAAATTTCGGGACGAAATTTATTTAACGGGGGGAGAATGTGACAACCCGCACTAAACCAGGTATCCGTACAACTTAATTATTGATTAATTACTGCTTAATTACTGTGCTTGTTTGAACTAGCTGATGAACTGCTACTTGAATACTGATACATGAACTTACTTGCATCATACTTGCTTGCTGTCACTACAATACTTACATGCTAAACCCTAGTGACAAACATGATGCACAAAAAGCACAGTAGCACTAAACGGATACACAGTGAACATGCTGATATAACCAGCATCAGGCAGACACTGCCTCTAAGGCCTGTTAAGAGCCTCAAATATTTTGGCTACACTGGTAGTGAGTGTAGGGATATAAGGGTTGTGGTACTGCGTCTCTAGGAATAAGATACACTGATTCGGATGTGCCTAAAACGTACTTTAAGTACAAAACGCAGCACTTTAATAATTAATCCAGCTTCTAGCTGACTAGTAAAGTGCCAAAACATGGGGAAAATAATACTAGACACTTTCTAAAGTGTTGGAAACAAAATGTGTCACTAAAAGTAACAATAACGACACTTTAAAGCTTTTGTAACACTTTAACGGATTACTATCCAACCGGACACCCGGACTTTACCCGGAACATGAAAATATTACTATTTTCACTAATTATATTTTTCTGAGCCAGTTAGGGTCTCTGATTACCCTAACACCCGTCATAACACATAACATACAACTAACTAAGTTAAATACTTAGTTAACCTATTTAACCAAACTAAACCTCCTAACAACTAGTTTAAATCGAACCAACCCCCCCCCCCCTTCTCATAACCGGCCCCAAACCTTGGGGAGACACACTTGTACTTGTGATTTGGCTAAATCTTGGATGTTTAGTATCAAGGTGGCATAAAACCCATTGGATAATAACACTTGATTTTTCCTATAAATAACACTTAACACCTAAGACATAATCTTCATCACATAATCACCAACTCACTCACTCTCTCCCTCTCTTCTCTAAGTCTCGGCCGAACACCCCACCCCCCATACACCCACCTTCGGCTCTTGATCACTACATTCCAACATCACACAAGTGTTAGAGGTTACGTATTAGGAGCTTTGGTGCACTCGGAACACGAAGGACCTCTACCGTTAGCTTTTATCCACGCGTTTTTCATCAAAGATCTTCCCTAGCCTTGAGCTAGAGGTATATCACTTAAAACTTGTTCTTGAGCGTATCTAAAGTGGTTAAAAGGAATTTTGTCGGTTAAATATCGTCAACTTACATTTCGAAGCTTTAAAGTCTACTAAAAATGTGAAAAGTGATGGTTAATAGCTTGTAACTTGTGTAAAAGTTGTAGTATTTGGAATTTGTGATTTTTGAGACCCGATCTATGATTGTGGTAGCTCGGATCTCCATTTAACCCGGTTTGGTAAGATCGTTGATCTTAACATAAGCTTATTTTGGTTAACACAAAGGTTAAAAGGTGAAACTCTACCACACATGAGACATGAACTTGTGTAAAATATTTTACTTGTGTAAAAGTGATTTAACTTGTACAATAGTGTTTAAAACTAGCGGATCTATGTATCTGCAAGTGGTATTTTTAAAGAACCACACTTTAAAGGGATCATGTTTTCTAAAGATGGATCTTACACTAACAAACATGATTTTATAAACCACAAGTGTGTAAACACTTGGGAAATGAAAAGATCCGACAAAGAACTAGATTTGTCACTTGTTACTAGAAGTTGTAAAGACGGATTTCTCTAAACACGAGGTTTTTACAAGATTGAAGTTACTTTATATAAAGAACTACAAAATATAATGGGATTTACATTATAGATGCGGAAAAACTACAAGTTCATGCGATTATGCGATTTACATACTTATCGACTAGTTTGATGTGTCGGAAATTGTTTGATTGAATAAAGAAGCTGTTGAATTGATTTGCTAAAAGAAAATGATACGCTTGAAAGCGTGGCCACCTCCAGTTACAGAGGAAACTCTGGCGAAATTTTCTAAAAACCTAACACTTAGAATTATTTACACAACAAGTGTTAGAACTATTTTCGACGTATTTTCGAAACATAACATTTCGCCATGACTTTAATTACTAAATATTCGGAGGTGGGATTTTCACTAAGTTAACGTGATAAATATGTTTTGTCACAACACTGTTTATGATTATTTTGTGAAAATACATAAATATTATTTTAGAGTAAAAATAATATTTACAAGCGTTAAGGATTCCAAAACTTTACGAACGCTTCCACACAAACATATAAGTTACACCGGTAATTACATTACCACACGACTATTAAAACGTAACTTACGCACATGTATTGTATCCCCCATCCTTGGGAAGAAGTATAACTACCAAGTGTATACAGAACATAAACACGAAATAGTTGTCTAACTATTTCCCAAAGACTTAAACTATAAAGCTAAAGCACGGCCGTCCGCCTAATAGAATTAGCACTTGTAGGTCGTTGCACAGCTTACTGTATTGGAGACACTTGGTAGAGACGCGCATTCACTGTGAGTTCATGTCCCCCTTTTCTCTAACTGTTTTCAGTTTTCTTAACTGCGGGGGTGAAATACATGTTACTTTGTTTACAAGTACTTTATACATGGTATGATTAACGTAAGGAGGTTTTAGATCATGTGAATGGGTAGTTAGAACACCGAGGGACTTAAGCGGTAGATCTATCTGGGTGTAGCGAGCCCAGCTCTAGGCCCAACAGAACGGACCTCTCGGAGGACCAACAGAACGGACCTGGAGTGACTTGGTTGCCCAACGCAAAAATCGGCTAGGGTGTGTCTTCTTACTTGCATTTCACAACATGCTAATGGCCTTGCAAACCATTGGTGATCACAAGTCCTCTTACACTGCTACATACCAGGAAACTTTTATACTTACAAGTGTTTTACTTACTCACTTGCACATGAACTCGCTCAACATTATTGTTGATTTTTCAACTTACATGTATTTCAGGAAATTAACGAGATCTGGCACGGTATGGCATGTTTTCCGCTGCACTAGTTTCCGAGGTCATCCGGGGTTTAGGGGATGTGTCTCTTTCCTGGACAAGACACAATCCTTAAACCATGTCTATGTTATGTTTCAGTTTGTAAGGTTGTTGAACAAGATTATGTTTGTCAGGGTATGTTAAAACAATGGCATTGTGTTTGATTTTCAAAACTTAATGGATGATCTTGCATGTTTTTAACTCATATAGCTTTGGTATGATTAAGCTATGGTATTAAGAAGTCACACCAAAATTAACCACGCTTCCGCAAAGCCAGGGTGTGACAAAAGCCTTGACATTTTAAGACTTACATTTTGATGTATAAAACAATGACAACTTATTTTCATTTGATGGTTTGTTACGAATGCATTTAACTTATGTTGCGTTCTTTTGAAACGGTTATGACAATGGCATTGGAGCTTGTTTTTATTCATTTAGTATGTTCACTTATATTGTTTTGCAATGAGAACCGATCAGATCACACCTCGCGCTTCCGCTATGAGCGGGTGTGACAGATGACTAGAACAGTGCATGTATGATAAATAAGCAATAACACTTGGCCACTGTTATTTCTTGTTTATTGGTACTACTCGGTTCTAGAATATGATCAATCATGAGAATACTGATTTCCTTGTTTCTTGATGCAAACTATAAAAAACTATGTACTTTCAAAATCCTAATTTGAGAGAAGTCTATTTATGGGAAATACTATGATAATTACCTCTCCGGTAAAACTGGGCATGGTGCGGTAGACTCTCCAGCTTGTCCGGGTGAGATGGGGTTACCTCTCCGGCGAGACCGGGTGAGATGGGGTTACCTCTCCGGCAAGACCGGGTGAGATGGGGTATATGTTATGATAATGGAATTCCCTAAATAGTGCTATGACCTGATGTCGGACCTATTTTTGGAAATATGAATCTGTTAAATACATTGATCTTCTGAATAATGTGTATATGATCGTGTGTGAAATATATGATTATATAGATATATGTATATCTTTAAGGAAATCCAAAGACCATATTGATTGACAATTAGGAATAAATTACGAACAAGTGTGTCAATGATAATTTTAGACTTATTTTTCAGGAATCTCTCGTATACGTCTCTAATTTCGATATCAAACACTATTTCGTTTGATTATCCATCTCGAAATTCATACGATAAGATGAACGACAGGAACTCTTTAAGTTGAGACGCCATCGAAAGTATAAGAATTCCCTTGCGATTATTAACGCATTAGGAAACCTCTAACTAAAAGCTGTGTTAAATATAAAACATATTTCAGTCAAAAATAAGAATCTCATAGAGAATAGTTCTGGTCAAAGTAAAGTGAAATTCAAAACAAAGAGCAGTATATACCTTGAAACTAAACTAACTAAATATTTATCCATATTTCAGGGAATCTCGAGGACGAGATTTAAAACAAGGTGGGGAGGATGTAACATTTCCCAAAATTTGTATTTATATATAAAAACTTATGTTATTAAAAGGATGCATCATGGGTAAGTTGACCAATGGAAATATGATGTATTTTGGGCAAGCGTAGGAACCATTTAATAATCAAATTATAAAAATACATTATATTTGAACCTACTCTGTTTTTAATGAAACTGGGTTCAAAATGTTGATAAAATTATTCTCGTTCTAATAGCATATTTATTATTTTATAAAACGTCATATTTTAGAAGTTATAAGCGCCAAAAGAGTGAAGCAATTAAATTAATTATACTATATATAAAATAACTAAAACTTAAAAATTGGAAATCAAAATGAACGTATAAGGGGCACGTGAAAGTTGTTAGTTAAGGAAGCTTTATGTACAAGTAATGAAGACAATATAAATAGGCAGGATGTATCCAATTCACAATTGCTCAAAATTTCCTTATGTCTCGCCAATCTTTCTATATACCTCTATTATTTTTATTATTCATAATAATAATAATAATAATAAAGACCTGCCCCGTTTTAAGTATTATAGCCCTGATCACTGATACCCTGTCCAAGTGACGTAGGGCCCCGTAACGTATGTCAAAGCTCTGCCTAAATTCGTTGGGGTTCTGTCTCATGACGTAGGGATAAAGTGGAATTGGGTTACTATACTTAATATAAATGCACTATATATTTTATTAAATAATCCAGGAGTTGTACCGATATATCAACGCTCCAAAATATTTCTAACACCCCTAATATATTTAGAATACCCCTACATGTTTTTAAATACACCCCGTATGTGAAAACCGAGCCCAAAATATAATATAGTATTAAAAATAAATAAAAAGCAAGAAATAGTAAGTTGAGGCAGGCCACGTAGACCTCACCCCAACCTTACGCGGGCGGTATAGAGATTTAAATCATATTTCGCTGATTTTTAAGTTAAGGCGGGCCGTGTAAGCTACCCGTAACACTTACGCGGGCCGCGAGAGTCCCAAAATGTGGCGCAGCCCTGGGCCGCCACCTGGCCCAACACCCGTCAAGCCTACACATCGACTCAGCCAAGCTACACGTTGACCCGGAGTCAACGCGGGCCGCGTAAGCCCAGCCCTTACCTTACGCGGGCCGCGAGAGGACCAGATTCAGCAACTATATATAGAACGCATCGGATTTCATTTCAATTCGTTCATTCTTCGATTCTCAATCCCGAATTTCTGAATAGTAGAAATAATACTCGGGTATTATACCCCCCTAATTAACGAGGTTCTGCTCCGTTGTAAGTATTATAACCCCAGTTTCGTAATAGATACGCTGCCCGATTGATTTAGGGTTCCGAATAACTGTCGTGGTTCTGCCTGACGTAGTTATTGGAATACCGTCTCGGGGAGGGTATCATTAATATTTTCAAAGGGTTATAATACTAACCTATGTGCTTTTGTGTAAATTATAGATTATTCCCAGGAAACCCTTACACGAAGTCTAAGATAGCAATGTGAGTTTATCCTCTTTTTGTTAACCTTTTTGGAATGTTTTACAAAACCTTAATTATTTTACAATGTGATTAAGCGGTGATTGAGTCTGTGTAGTTCTTCAATTACTGCCGGTATTATGGGGTTTTGTATACAAAATTTATTACTTGCGAGTAGTAAGTCGGAATGACAGTACGTTACCATTGGACAACGAGTTAGCCAATGTGTAATATGACCCACAAGTCAAGGATTGACAGTACTGAATGAGTAATTGAGTAGAAATAAACAATGTGATCGCTCTCAATACTGTTTTAATTGATAAAATGTTTCTTGATTAAACTGGGATTCACTCACCAGTATTTCCCACTGACAAATGTTTTTAAACACGTGTTTCAGGTAACACAATGTGAAAGCCAAGTAGTAAAAAGCCAGCTCGAGAGCACGGACGGCTTGTAAAACTGTGGCTATAAAAGTTATCTAAAATACGATGTTTTACACTCAATAAAAGGGGGTTTAACCCTTTGTTGTAATAAGAAACTTGGGTTTTACCCATGTGATTGTTAATATCAAATAAGGTGGTTTTACTCTGATAAAATATTTCCTAACTACGGTCCTGATGAAATTTCCGCTGCCAAATTAATAAATATTGATACCACCGCCACTGAGCTCGCGGCCGCCCGTTCCCAGGACAGATAAGGGATCGGGGGTTGTGACATAAATCCCTTATCTAGTAACTCCTGAAGTTGCGTTGACAACTCTTGCATCTCTGAAGGCGCAAGTCGGTACGGTGCCTTGGCTACAGGGGCAGCGTCTGGAATCAAGTCATTGTGGAATTCGACTTGTCGTTGAGGAGGTAATCCTGGCAAGTCTTCGGGAAAGACTTCAGGATATTCCCTCACCACAGGGATATCTTCGAGCTTCGGTTCTTCGGCTTCCTTGTCAACGACATGAGCTAAGAAGGCAATACATCCTTTACGCAAAAACTTCCTTGCCTTCAAACAACTAATAATCCGTAGAGGCGTATCATGCTTCTCCCCATGTACCACAATCGTCTCTTCATTCGCCATCGGAATACGGATAATCTTCTCATGGCAAACAATCTCAGCTCTATTACTTAACAATCAATCCATTCCAACTACGACGTCGAAACTTCCAAATTCAACTGGCAGAAGATCTATCTAAAACTCACGCTCTCCAAGCTCTATAACACAGCCTCTAATCACTTCTTTAGCTTCTACTAGCTTTCCATTAGCTAGTTCTATTGAGTACGGGATGTCTAGCTTACTTGCTACTAAACCAAGTATATTCTTAAATTCTAGAGATACGAAGCTATAGTCGGCACGGGTATCAAATAGCACAGATGCAAAATGTAGATTAATAGGGAACGTACCAGTAACTACGTTCGGATCCTGGCGAGCTTCCCTAGCTCCAATGTTGAACACTCTTCCATGAGCTTGGTTATTCTTTGGGCAATCCCGCTTGAAATGCCCTACTTCACCGCAACCAAAGCAACCTTGACCGCGTTCATTTACATTTCCACCTTGATTGTTGTTATTATTTCCTCCGCGGTTTCCATTTCCATTCCGGTTTCCATTTCCTCCCTGATTTCTATTACCGTAACCATTTCCACCATGGTTGCCGTTGCCATTACCATTTCCATTTCCCCCTTGACCACCATTTCCACGACCGGTTCCAACCCAGCACATTTCCTTCGAATGACCATTCCTTTCGCAGTTACCGCACTTCCTAAACCTGTATTGACCGGCATGATGAAACTGGCAAACATCACACTTGGGCATAGTGCCCATGTATCCTTTCCCTTTGTTCTCAGCAGTTGTAGCACCAATCCTGACCTCGGCTGGTGGGTTAGCATCTTTCCGCTTGTTAGCATTGTTGTTGTTCCCTTGGATACCCTTCTTGAAATTTGAAAACTTTCTTTTGTTTTCTCCAGACGACTCTACATGAGTCTCTTTCTTCTTTGTCTCAGAAATCATGAACTTTCCCAATCGGATGGCTTCCTCAGTCAGTGCCACGCTCAAGTCAATTGCCTCAGTGATGGTTGGAGGCTTGGATGTTGTCACCATGCTCAAGATCTGGGGCGCCAATCCCCAAATGAAACATTCAATTCTCTTAAACTCTAGTTCTACCAAGTAAGGGACCACGCGAGACAAATCATGGAACCTCTGTACATACTCCGCTATCTTATGACCATCCATCTTCAAATTCCGAATTCAGTCTCCAACTTCTGGATTTCTGCCCTCGAACAATACTTCTTACGCATCAGTTCTTTCAATTCATCCCACGTAAGAGCATACGCCGCAGCCTCACCTAGAGTCTGAACCTGAAGGTTCCACCATGACAGAGCCCCATCTAAGAATAGTCCAGAAATGTATGTGACCTGATGCTCTGGTGCACATTTACTCATCCGCAGAACAAAATCCGTCTTCTCAACCCTTCTTAAAAAAGCTACGGCACCTCCAGTGCCGTCGAAGTTCAGAGGCTTGCAGTCCAAAAACTGCTTGTAGGTATAGCCTGTACACAAGCAACATCATTCACAGAAAGCATTAGCAAAGCACACATGGAATGTCCAAACGTATTGTAATGTGTCTTAGGTGACTTAAACATTACCGTTAGGTGGGTTATTCCCTGAGGTACCTCCGCTGTGTTCGGAGCGAAGGGCCTCATGTTATGCAATGGCCTGTGAGATGCGCTCTTGTAGTTCTGCCTCAGTCGTGGGCAACTGAGTGTTTCTTCGAGGAGGCATTCTTCTTCTAATAAGAAGATTTGATAGGTCAGGTCTTATTTAGTAGATAGATAAACAGTACGTATATATATAATAGCATTTATCATAGCAAGCAATCATATAACAGCACAATCATAGCATAAACATGTAAATCAATAACGTGTTTAGTGAGAACATGATGATCGAGCTTTCATTAATCATCGACCACAGTTTCATTGTTTACAAGGTGTATCACAGCAAAAGGGACATAGGGTCACACTACCCTTGTCCAATAAGTCTGTCAATATACAAAAGTCACATGGTCAAATATGGTCTTCAAAAGTCTTCACAATCTCTGCTCAATAGTGGTGCTCTTACCAAAAGAAATGCAATCTGCATAAAACCAAAAACCACTATGCTGATGGTGGTGGTGGAAGAGGAGGGAAGAAAAGCAAGCTGCGCACATGCACAAGCTCCTCCTCGAGCTCGTATACATGATGAAATAAATAACTGATCTGCTGCTAGACAGTAAGGTATCGAGCATCAAAACCTGGGAGAGGAGTAAGAGGAGCAGGTGTATGTGCAAAAGGGGACGATGATGAATGTGGAGGAACAGAAGTAGACTGATAAGGGCATTGTGGGGTACGCAGAGTCAGCTCAAGCTCCAAAACTCTACGACTCATAATCTCAAACTAGAGCTGAAGTGATAAAAGTAACTCATCCCGTGTATAGCCAACAAAATGAGAGGGATGATAGGGATCTGAGATCGGCATAGAGTACGGTGGGAACCATCGGAATGGCTCGTCAAGTGGTGAAGAAGTGAAGGGAGAAAACGGTGCAGTCTGAGGGATCTGAGGATAAGCTGCTGAAGCAAAAGGATCATAACTAGGCTGCTGACCTGAAGTACCTTCCCCTGGATGGGGTGAAGGGATGTCCTGTAGGAAAACGATCGGTAAGTCTGTGCGATGGACATCGGACTCTACAGGAGGGAGAGGAGAAACATCAGCGGGTGCGGGTAGAGGAATAAATGGCTCGACAACTGGGAGCTCAACAGGTGCAGGAGCTGGGCCAGGAATAAGAGGTGCAATGTCTCGTAAGCCAAATGGGACAAGGTCAAGAGCAGGAATCGGCTTAGGGTCAACAGGTGCAACGTTAGGCTGATCAAAATGAAAAGGGTCCAGCTCAGGGACGTGCTCGGGATCGTGTGGAGGAGATGGTGCAGCTGACATAGTAGTGTCATCATCAGAATCAGTAGCGTAACACCGTAATCCGGCCGCCTGTAAAGCTGAAGATGTCACAGACTCAAAGGAGTCTGAAACGGAGTGCAAACTAGAATCAAAGGATATCTCAACAATAGGAATCTCAGGAGGTGGGACAGCATAAACGTCCTCATCTATCTCTCCATCACCATGGGCGTCAATAGGAGGACCATCAACAAACAAATCAACGTCATCATCAAACAAATTGTGAAAAGGCCAATCCTCAGGAGGGATGACCACGAGATGAATAGGATCGAGGATCGGAGCCACGATGTGCTCACCATCGGAATGACTAATAATGAGATGATCATTGACTGGAACAGGAATGACAAAAGGATCCTCGTCAGGAATACCATCAGCAAGGGGTAAGTCATCTCCAAAATCGGGCAACGTGAATGGCTGGAAGTCGTCCTCATCATCTGATAGCATGTCTGGGTCGCTCTCAGTGTCTGATGTAAAGATCTCCGGCTCTGGTGCTATCTTGTTAACTGAGACGATTGCCATAGGGTCATCGGCGTCGGACAATCCGCTCTCGGATGAAGATATAATGCCTATAACATAACAATCATAACATATGCACATATATTAACCACTATCACTTAGTATGCAATCAAAGACAGTTATCACTCAATCATGTATTCACATTATCCTTCATGAAGCTTTTTCTATCTTTCTTAGTCTATCCTTGACTAAACCACCAATGTGACCTTGCAATCGTGTTTCTTGTCTTTCCTTTTGTAAAAATGTTTGTTCCATGGATCTGGGCGTTTTGTGTATGCAATGAAAACATGTTGCAAAAACATTTTCGTGAGAGCCCTAATGATTGTAGTCTAGACTCGAGAAAGAATCCTAGTTCGCTACAATCGAAGCTCTGATACCAAACTGTCACACCCTGACTTTTGCGGAAGCGTGATTATGTGTGACTTGCTTAATATCATTGCATTCAACCATAACAAACAACTATATGATAAGACCCAAGATGTTCATCCATAGATAAGTTTTTAAAACATTACAGCATCATTGTTTTAAATCCCAACACAGACTTCAAATTCATATTACAAACCATTCAAATTGTTTTAGAGTTCCATAAGGACTCAACAAGAGACACTAATAAAAACTAGTTTTTGAACTATGCATCTTATCTATGATAAGATACACCATCCAAACCCTTAGACACCGGATGACATCTTTTATTTCAAACACCACTTGAAACTTCCAAACGCCCGCCAGATCCACATTTAGTTTCCTGAAATACATGTAGTTTGAAAACATCAACAAAAGTTGAGCGAGTTCATATGTTTGAATATGTGCACGAATAAACCTTGTAATCATTGTAAGTATGTATGTATTTGTAAAACCCAGGTATGAAAGCAACAAGGAAACAAATCAATTAATGGTTTGCAAGGCCATTAATATGTGTGACGTGATGCAGGAAGGCTCAATCCTAGCGGATTTTGTACCGGGTTTCCGGCTGTAAGACATAGTCACCTCATGGGCCAAATCCCGGTCCTCATGGGTGGGGCTCACAACACCCAAATAGATCTATCACTTATGTCCCTCGGTCCTACTACGAGGATTAATGGTCTTAAGCGTTGTACCCACCACTCACATGATCTAGCAGTACCTTCCTTAGCTAACCATACCATGTATAATCGTTTGTAAACAATTTGTAACATGTACTTTACCCCTGAAGTTATAAAACGAAAACAGTTAAGAGAAAAGGGGGACATGAACTCACAATCTTGCGTCCTTCAATCAAGTAACCCAAAGCTTTCCTCTAGAGTGCACGACTACCTACAAACGTATTACGGTTTATTAGACGAGTGGGTCATGCCTTGACCTTAGTCTTAGTTAGTGTCTTTGAGATTCGTTTTATTGTGTCATCAATACTATTCCAAGTTATATAATTATTTGTTAAAATAATAAATATTTTAACTTAAATTATATTTATTAAATTTTTGGAATGTTAGTTAAAATAATATATTTTAACTTGACACATATAAGTATTTGTACATGTATATCCTTTCCAAGGATGGGTGTATTCATACTCGTATTCTTGAGTTCGTGTATTTTTGCCAAGTATCGGTGGCGTATTCCGGTGTATATTTATACGTACGAGAATACGTATTTTTATTGTATTTATTAAGTATCCTTATACTTAATTTTGTATTAACTTTTCTGGAATAATATTTCTAATAACAATTTGCCAATATATATTCTTAATATATATATTTTAAGAAGTCTTTACATAGAAAAATTATTTATAATTTTTCCCTTGGCAAAAATAATTGTATTTTCATTTAAACCATAAAAAAATATATTTTCAAGTTTAACTTAGAATATATATATGAATCTATTTTTCACCCAAAAATAATGTATTCTATGTTTATGTAAGAAAATATATATTTTCTCCAAAAATAATATATCTTCTAATAATCTCAAGAAAAATATATATGTTTTCTTTTCCAAAAATAATATATTTTCTTCTTGTAAAAAATATGATATAATCTTGTAGTAATTCTAAAAATTATATTTTCGTTCTCTTGGTGTCCAAAATACCGTTTACCAAAATATGCTCTCAAAATTAAATCCCGGAATATCTATGTAAGTTATATTCCTTGTTCGGTTCTCCAATATTTTGGGTATAAATTATATATTCATTTCTTGGAATTTTGGTAGTATTTTGTATTGTAATTTCTTCGTATTTTGGTGAGTTATATTATTTCAAGTCCTAAAATAATATAACTAATACACATAATATACAAATAATCACACACATGGTGACATCTAAATATATATTTTCCTAAATACATATTTAGTCACTTTTATTTACAAAAACCAACCTCCAATATTTTGTAATTTTTGTAACAAAATTTATGGCAAACTTTATATGAAAATTCATGGTTAAAATACACTTGTAATTACTTGTTTAAAAATATTTTGCTAAGTGTTAAATTTCTAGAAAAAAATTGCCATAGTTTCCCCTTAAAAATGGAGGTTTCCATGCTTTCAAAGCATATCATTTTCTTTTATAAATCATCACAATCAACAACAACTCAACCAATACTTACCAATTTGCCAAAATCAAGCCATAATCACTACTTCATGAACTTGAAAATTTATAAAAATTTGTAGTAACTTACTAGTGTGTTTAGTAGGCTTAGTTACCCTTTAAAGTGTGGTTGTTTATTTAAAAACATATTTTTTTTGAAGAATCTAGATGTTTACAACTTGTAAACCATTTTTCTAAAAATATTTCTTCTTGAGTTTTTCTTGTTACATATATATTTCTACACTTGTTTAACCACAAAAATGTGATTAATTTCTTTAAGAACCAAGCTTATGTAAATCTTGTATTTTTAACTTGGTTTCTTGAAAATTATTCTTTGAAATCATCCATTTATATGTTCTACATTACACTTTGATCATTATTTTTCAAGAAAACATGTTATACTTCAAGTTCATGCCTTAACATAAAGATGATTACTTTGATCTACACCATAATCATCCTCTCATCTTGCTAGATTATGTCTTTAATCACTATCTAGCAAGATCATATGATGTTTAACATCATTAACATAAACAATCAACCATCAAGTAGTATAACAACACTAAACAACATGATTTCTTATGATTTTTAAGCTTATGTTTAAGTTTCATGTTCTTGATTCATAGTGTTCTTCAAGATTAGTTACTTGTATCATTCTTTAACCAACTAAATAATATGTAAAATGGAGTGTAGATGATCTTACTACTAGCTCAAGGCTAGGGATGATCACAAGATGAAGATGAGGTGGTTAAAAGCTTGTATGAGAGGTCCTTCAACTTCCAAGAGTTCCTAGCTTCCTTGTATGGTTTCTTGCACCTTTGTATATGTATGGAATGGATGAATGTTGAAAGATGAAGGTGGTGGTGCTTGTGTGGGTTACGGCCGAAGACAAGAAGAGAAGGGAGAAGGAGAGTGAAGTGTTGGTTTGTGAAATGAGAATGAAGGTTATGAATCTCAAGGTTAAACTTATAATCTCCAAGCATGTTTAGACTAATGTGTAATATGCTCATAAATATGGAACATGATCCATTATAAAATTCAAAGAAAATCAAGGTGGGGCCACCTTATCTAACCGTCCACCAAGGGGGGGGGGGGTCTTGGTTAGGGTGTAATGTTTAGTTAAGGTTATATAGTTAAAATCCAAGTAATCTAGTTAGATGTTTAGTTATTAGTATGTTATATAGTGTGTTATGATGTTCAGGGACCATAACTAGCTTGGAAATGTTAAAACAATGCTTCTAGTGAAAATTTGGTGTTTCGGGTAGTGTCCGGTTGTTCGGTTGGTCACCGGTTTGTTAAGGTGCTAAACTATGCAGTTTAGTGTGCTTTATGTTACTTTTGTGACAGTTTTGATTCCCGATACTTAGGAAAGTATTCTGGACCATTTAACCATGTTTCTGAATGATTTTAAGTAGTTTAAATGCTGAATTTTGCTGAATTTTGCAAAACTCTGCAGTTTTTGTGAGTTTTAGGCACTTTCCGGCACTTAAACTATCACTAGGAAGACAGTTTTATGATCCTTACTTTCCTACACACTATACTAGTGTAACTCTTGGTTTCTGGCCCATTCTGTATCTCAATACCATGTCTGTCTATGTACTGAACTCTGTCAGCATTTTTCTGATTTGTCTGATAAGTGTGCTATCTCTGTTTCGTGCATCATTTGAATCAATAAAGATTGCATGCAATAATGATATGACATTTTGCACTATATGATGCACATGTATGTATATGGCAATAATCAGAAAGCAATTCAAGTCATTAATTGTAAATCAGCACAGTCATTAAGCATTAATTACTGTTTAATATTTGTACGGATACCTGGAATTTTGACAATTGTCACAGGAACTCCAAAGACACCAACCGTGATCCGACAGTTTTTGGGTTTAGCAGGATATTATCGTAGGTTCATTGAGAATTTCTCCAAGATAGCCCAACCGTTGACCTCCCTTACTCAGAAGGACAAGAAGTACGAATGGGGAGACAAGCAAGAAGAAGCCTTTCAGCTGCTCAAGAACAAGCTATGCGATGCACCTATACTGTACCTACCCAAAGGCACTGACGACTTCGTGGTATATTGCAACGCTTTGCGCCAGGGACTGGGTTACGTGCTCATGCAAAGCCAAAAGGTTATCGCTTATGCTTCGCGCCAACTGAAGATCCATGAGAAGAACTATACCACTCATGATTTGGAGCTAGGTGCAGTGGTATTTGCTTTGAAGATCTGACACCACTATCTGTATGGTACTCGATGTACTATTTACACAGATCACAAGAGCCTTCAGCACATATTTGATCAGAAAGAGCTTAATATGCGACAACGATGTTGGGTTGAGTTGGTAAATGATTATGACTGCGAGATCAAATATCATCCTGGAAAGGCGAATGTGGTAGCAGACGCCTTAAGCCGAAAGGAAAGGATTAAGCCATAAGGGTTCGGGCTTTAGAGATGATTATTCAGACGGATCTTACTTCACGTATACGTGCTGCACAACGAGAAGCCCTTAAGAAGGGGAATCTTAAGGCCAAATATCTCTAAGGAATGGAGAAGAGGTTGGTACCTAACGAGGAAGGAACCTTGTATTTCATGGGATGTATTTGGGTTCCACTTTATGGTGGTATTAGAGAGGTTATTTGCGATGAAGCTCATAAATCGAGGTACTCGATCCATCCAGGATCGGACAAGATGAACCAAGATTTGAAGGATTACTATTGGTGGCCAAGACTCAAGAGTGATATTGCCATCTACGTTGGAAAGTGCCTAACCTGTGCTAAGGGGAAGGCCGAGTATCAGAAGCCTTCAGGTCTCTTACAACAGCCTGAAATACCCATGTGGAAGTGGGAACAGATTTCGATGGACTTCATAACAAAGTTACCCAGGACTCCAAGAGGTCACGACATGATTTGGGTGATAGGGGATCGGTTGACCAAGACTGCGCACTTCCTACCGATTCGAGAGAAAGATAGCACAGGGAAGCTAGCTGAGCTTTACCTCAGGGAGATAGTAGCACGTCATGGAGTGCCTATCTCGATAATTTCGGATAGAGATGGACGGTTTGTGTCAAGGATTTGGCAATCCTTTCAGGAAGCCTGGCCTTTCACCCGCAGACAGATGGTCAGAGCGAAAGAACTATTCAGACGTTAGAAGATATGCTCCGCGCTTGTGTAATGGATTTGGGTGGCTGTTGGGATACTCATTTACCTCTGGTTGAGTTTTCCTATAATAATAGCTACCATACAAGTATTCAAGCCGCACCGTTCGAAGCTCTCTATGGACGTAAATGCCGTTCACCGTTGTGTTGGGCAGATGCTGGTGATAGACAGATGGTTGGCCCCGAACTGGTCCAAGAAACGATTGACAAGATCATGCAGATCTGAGAGCGCATCAAGGCGGCTCGTGATCGACTGAAGAGTTATGCGGATCAAAGGTGAAAACCTTTGGAATTTGAAGTAGGAGACATGGTTTTGTTGAAAGTCTCACCATGGAAAGGTGTTGCACGATTTGGGAAGCGTGGCAAGTTAAACCCACGTTACACTGGGACATTCAGGATATTGGAAAGGGTTGGTAACGTAGCATACAAGTTGCATGATTTCATATTATTATTGCATGCAACACTTTATGATTCAAATGATGCACGAAACAAAGTTAGCATAGTTATTAGACAAATCAGAAGTACTGACGGGAGTTCAGTACTCAGACAGACGTAATGTTAGAGCACAGAATGAGCCTGAAACCAAGAGTTACACTAGTATAGTGTGTAGGAAAGTAAGGATCATAAAACTGCCTTCCTAGTGATAGTTTAAGTACCGGAAAGTGCCTAAAACTCACACAAATTGCATAATTCTGCAATTTTCAGCAAAAATCAGCATTTAAACAACTTAATATTATGCAAAATTTTGGTTTAATGGTCCAGAATACCTTCCTAGGTGTCGGGAATCAAAACTGTCACAAAAGGGAACATAAAGCACACTAAACTGCGTAATTTAGCACCTTAATGAAACGGTAACCAATCGAACAACCGGACACTACCCGAAACACCAAATTTTCACTAGAAGCACTGTTTTATCATTTCCGAGCTAGTAATGGTCCCCGAACATCATAACACACCTTATAAGTGTATAACAACTAATAACACTAACTAAACACTTATAATCTAACTAGTTATCTTAACTATCCATCACCACACAACCAATACCCCCCTAGTTCGACGGTTACAAGGGTGGCCCTCACCCCTGATTTGTTTCAATATTTTAATTGATCCTGTTTTAATCTTTAGAAGCACATTAACCTTTAGATAAGAACATGTTGGAGAGTTTTTGTTATAAACCCACAAGTCAATCATAACTTCATTTTCACAACACATCTCAAACTCAACTCTCTCTCCCTCCTCTCTTACCTACGGCCGTGAGCCACCACCACCATACCATCACCTTCAAGCTTTCATCCATCCATTCTAAGGTGCTACAAAGGTGTAAGGAGCTTGATTAAGGAGCTTGGTGCCATTAGAAGTGGAAGGACCTTTCTCTAGTGCTTTTAACCACCAAGTTCATCATCTTCATCATCTTAAACCTCTTCCCTAGCCTTGTGCTAGTAGTAAGACCCTCCTAATCTCATTTTACTTCTTGTTATGTTGGTTAAAAGTATATGTAAAAGACTAAACATGAAGAACATCAAAGATTAAGAACATAACTCTTAACATAAAGCTCTAAATCGTAAGAATCATTGTTGTTTTAGTGTATGTATGCTTCTTAGTTGTTGATTATTTGTGTTTATGATGTTAAACATCATATGAAACTTGCTAGATTGTGATTAAACACATGATCTAGCAAGTGAGAGGATGATCTTGTGAAAAACCAAGATGATCATCCTTTATGTAAACATGAACTTGAAATATGAAGATGTTTTTATGAATGATGATGATCAAAACCTAATATAAATCTTGTAGATGGATGATTTCAAAACTAGTTTTCTCAAGAAACCAAGTTTATTTACAAGATTTACATGAACATGAGTTTTAAAGAAACTAATCACATTTTTAGCGTTAAATCAAGTGTAGAAATATGTTGTTAACAAGAAAAATTCAAAAGAATGATTTTTAGGAAAATCATTTTACAAGTTGTGAAAGTCTAAAATCTTCAAGAATGTGATTAATAAATAAATAACCACACTTTAAAAGGTAACTAAGCTTACTTAACAACATGCTAAGTTACTACAAGTTTTTACACAATTCTAAGTTCATGATGTAGTGAAAATTATAAGATTTTAGCTCATGTTAAGTGTTGTTTGATTGGTGATGATTTTAAAAGAAAATGATATGCTTTGAAAGCACGGAAACCTCCATTTTTAAGGGGAAACTATGGCAAAATTTTTCTAGAATTTAAACACTTGGAAAAATATTTTTAAACAAGTGTTTATAAGTAAATTTTAACCATGGTTTTCATATAAAATTTGCCATAATTTTTGTTACAAAAATTACAAATATTGGAGGTTGGTTTTTGATAAATAAAAGTGACTGAATATGTATTTAGAAAAATATATATTTAGATGGCACAATTTGTGTGATTACTTGTATATTATGTGTATTAGTTATATTATTTTAGGACCTGAAATAAAGTAACTTACCAAAATACCAAGAATTATAACACAAAATATTACCAAAATTCCAAGGAAATGAATATATAATTTATACCCAAAATTGGACAAACCGAACAAGGAATATGGATTATATAAATATTCCGGAATTAAATTCAGATGTATATTTTGACGAATAAGTTAAACGGAAGTTATAATTTTTACAAGTGTTACAAAAATATATCATATTTTTGTTAGGTAGAAAATACCTTATTTTTTAATAAAGGAAAGATATATATATTTCTTGAATTATTAGAAAATATATTATTTTTGAAGAAAATATATATTTTCTTAAATAAAATTTGAATATATTATTTTTGGGGTAAAAAAATGGATTTATAAATATTTTCTAAGTTAAACTTGAAAATATATTATTTTTGAGATTTATATGAAAATATAAATATTTTTGCCAAGGAAGAATTGTAAATAATTTTCTATACAAGTTTTCTTAAAATATATATATTTTAAGAATATATATTGGTGAATTTTTATTTAATTAAAAATAATATTCTGGAAAGTATAAATACAAAAATTAAGTATAAGAATACTTAATAAATACAATAAAAATACGTATTCTCGTACGTATAAATACACACTGGAATACACCACCAATACTTGGCAAAAAGACACAAGTTTAAGAATACATGTATAAGTATACCCATCCTTGTGGAAAATATTCTTTGAAGAGTTACAAAACAAATAAGTTAAAATATATTATTTTAACAAATATTCCAATAAATAATAAATATAATTTAAGTTAAAATATTTTTATTTTGACAAAAAATTATATACTTTGGAATAATATTTATGACACCAAGAAATGTAACTCAAAGATACTAAGTCATAACAATTAAGACTAAAAGTCAAGGGACGACCCATCCGTCTAATAAACAATAGCACGTGTGTAGGTAGTCGTGCGACCGAGGAAAAGCTTTGAGTTACACCAGTTTACGAGACGCAAGATTGTGAGTTCATGTTCCCCTTTTCTTTTAACTGTTTTCAGTTTTATAACTTCGGGGGTGAAATGCATGTTACAAATGTTTACATACGTTTATAAATGGTATGGTTAGCTAAGGAATGTACTGTTAGATCATGTGAATGGGTAGGCGCACACTTAAGACCATTAATCCTCGTACAAGGACCTAGGGACATGAGTGATAGATCTATTTGGGTGTTGCGAGCCCCACCCCTAGGTCGGAAGTGGCGAAGGTGGTGACTATGTCTTCCAGCCGAAAGCCTGGTACAAAATCTGCTAGGTTTGAGCCTTCTTGCACCATTGCACACATATTAATGACCTTGCAAATCATTAATTGATCTGTTCATAGACGCTTTCATACCGGGTTTACAAATACATACATACTATGGTTACAAAGTTTATTACGAGCTCACATACAAAACACATGAACTCGCTCAACTTTTGTTGATGTTTTCAAACTACATGTATTTCAGGGAACTGATAATGGATCTGGCGGGCATTGAAGGTTTTCAAGTCGTGTCTACAATAAATGATGTCATCCACACTTTTGTAGGGTTTGGAATGGATGTCTTATCCTAGATATGACATACACTTCAAAGCCTTATTTTATCAATGTATTTGTCAAGTCCTTTATGGAACTTTAAACATTTGGATGGTTTGTGTTTTAAACTCAAAGTCTTGGATGATGTTAAACAATGTTGGTTGTATTGTTTTGAAACTCTTTAATGGATGAACATCATGGTTTCTATAATTTAGTTGTTTGGTATAATTGAATGCAATGATATTAAGCAAGTCACACGTAACACGCTTCCGCAAAAGTTAGGGTGTGACAGTTTGGTATCAGAGCTTCGATTGTAACGAACTAGGATCCCTTCTCGAGTCTAGACTACAATCATTAGGGCTCTCTCACGTAAATATTTTCACAAAATGTTTTTCATTGCATACACAAAACGCTAAGATCCATGGAACAAACGTTTTACAAAAAGAAAGACAAGAAACACAATGCAAGGTCACAGTGGTGGTTTAGTTTGCAGGGGGTAGACGAGTTAAGATAGAAAAGTTTCATGAGGGATAATGTGAGTACATGATTAAGTGATGACTATCTTTGTTTGCTTATGCTAAGTGTAGTGATTAATATATGTGCACATGTTGTGATTATTATGTTACAGGCACCTATGTCTTCCTCTGAGAGTGGGTTATCTGACGCCCATCACCCGATGGCTATCGTTTCGGATGATGAGGTCATGCCGGAGCCAGAGATATTCACATCGGACACCGAGGGTGATCCCGAAATGCTGTCTGAGGATGAGGACGACTTTCAGCCATTCGCATTACCAGATTTTGGCGATGACATACCTATAGCTGATGGTGTTCCCGTTGAGGATCCTTTTGATATTCCTGCTCCTCTCCATGACCATCTCATCATCGGTCACCCTGATGGTGAGCACATTGTGGCACCGATCCTCGACGTCGTTCCCCTCGTGGTCATTCCTCCTGAGGATTGGCCCTTTGATGACTTGTTTGACGATGATGTCGATTTATTTGTGGACGGTCCCCCAGCTGACGCCCAGGGCGACGGGGAGATTGATGATGATGTTGTTGCTGTGCCTCCTCCTGCTATTCCATTTATCGAGCTATATTCTGACTCCAGTTTGCATTCAGTGTCAGACTCCTTTAAGTCTGTGACTTCCTCAGCCCTGCCGGTGGCAGGACTGCAGCTTTATGCCACTAATTCCGATGACGACACTGCGATATCAGCTGCACCACTATCCCCTGCTCGAGTCCCCACACCTACACACGACCCAGAGCATGTCCCTGAGCTAGATCCTGTCCCTTTTGGCCAGCCAGATATTGCACCCCTTGTTCCAGAGCCGATACTCGCACCTATTGATCTTCCTCTTGTTGATCCATTCATTCCACCACCTCCACCCGCTGATGTTGCTCCCCTACCTCCTGTTGAGTCTGATGATCACCGTACTGACCTACCGATTGTTTTCTTACAGGAGATCCCTGCACCCCGTCCAGGGGAGGCTACCTCGGGCCAGCCCCCGAGTTATGACCCATTTGCTTCAGCAGCTTTCCCTTCGATCCCACAGACTACATCTTTCACTCCCTTTACATCCGCACCACTTGAAGAGCCATTCCGATGGTTCCTGCCCTATACCATGCCTATCTCAGACCCCTATCATCCCTCACATTATGGAGGCTACACACGGGATGAGTTGCTTTTGTCACGCCAGTTATAGTTTAAGATATTGAGTCTTCTGGAGCTCGAGCTGACTCCTTCATACCCTCCACCTTGTCCCTGTCATTCTATTTTTGTCCCTCCACATTCATCGTCATCTCCTTTTGCTCATCCACCCGCTGCTCCCGCCCCTATCCCGAGTTTTGACGCCCGTTTTCTTACTGTTGAGCAGCATATTAGTTACTTACTTCGTCGTGTCTACGAGCTCGAGGAGGAGCTCGTGCATGTTCGCAGTTTGCTTTTCTTCCCTCCTCCTCCGCCATCAGCATAATAGGTTTTTGGTTTTATGCAGATGCATTACGTTTGGTGAGAGCACTACAATTGAGCCGAGATTGTGAAGAATGGAAGACCACTTTTTGACTATATGATTTTCGTATATTGGCAGACTTATTTAACATGGGTAGAGTGACCCTATGTCCCTTTTTATGTGAGACACTTTGTAAACAATGTAACTTGTGGTTGGTAATTAATGAAAGCTCAATCGTCATGTTCTCACTAAACACTTTGTTGGATTACATGTTCATGCTATGATTGTGATGTTGCATGATTGTTTGATATGATGATTGCTTATATATATGTACATACGACCTCTAGACAACTATTTATTTATTTAACGAATAAGACCTGACCTATCCGATCTTCTTCTTAGAAGAAGAATGCCGCTGCGAAGGAATACCGATACCAACAACCCTCTGCCAACGACAGAGGTGGAATTACAAGAGCGCATCTCACGGGCCATCGCACAGCACGAGGCCCTTCACTCCGAACACAGCGTAGGTACCTCAGGGAATAACCCACCAATTGGTAATGTTTAAGTCACCTAAGACATATTACAATACGTTTGGACATTTCCATGTGTGCTTTGCTAATGCTTTCTGTGAATGATGTTGCTTGTGTACAGGCTGTACCTATAAATAGTTCTTGGACTGCAAGCCCCTGAATTTCGATGGCACTCGTGGTGCTGTCGCCTTCTTACGATGGGTAGAGAAGACGGATTCTGTTTTGAGGATGAGGAAATGTGCTCCAGAGCAACAAGTCACGTATATTTCTGGACTGTTCCTAGACGGAGCGCTGTCGTGGTGGAACCTTCAGGTTTAGACTTTGGGTGAGGCTGTTGCGTATGCTTTGACGTTGAATGAACTGAAAGAGTTGATGCGTAAAAAGTATTGTTCTCAAGCAGAAATCCAGAAGTTGGAAACGGAATTCTGGAACTTGAAAATGGAAGGTCCAAAGGTGGCTGAGTATGTGCAGAGATTTCATGATTTGTCTAGAGTTGTTACTTATTTGGTGGAGCCGGAGTTTAAGAGGATAGAACGTTTCATCTGGGGATTGGCCCCTCAGATTCTGAGCATGGTGACATCATCCAAGCCTCTAACTACCACCGAGGCTATTGACTTAAGTGTGGCGCTTACTGAAGAGGCAGTCAGGTTGGGAAAGTTTTCAATTTCTGAAGCGAAGAAGAAAGAGACTCATGTGGAGTCGTCTGGGGATAATAAAAGAAATTTCACAAATTTCAAGAAGGGTACTCGGGCGAATAACAACAACAATGCCAACGAGCGCAGAGACGCTAATCCGCCAGCTGAGGCACAGGCTGGCACTGCAAATGCTGAAAACAAGGGAAAGGGGTACATGGGTACCCTACCAAAGTGTGACACTTGCCAATTCCATCATGCTGGTCGATGCAAATATGGAAAATGTGATACTTGTGGAAAGATTGGGCATTCTAAGGAGGCATGCTGGTATGGTGCTGGGCGTGGAAATGGAGGACAAGGTGGTAACGGTAATGGAAACCGTGGTGGAAATGGGAATTAGACTAGGAATCGGAATCAGGGAGGAAATGGTAATTTCGATGGAAACGGGAATCGTGGTGGTTATGGAAACCAAGCTGGTAACGGAAACCGTGGAGTGAACAACAACAACAATAACCAGGGTGGTAATGGGAGTGGACGCGGCTAAGGATGTTATGGTTGCGGTGATGTGGGGCATTTAAAGCGGGACTGCCCTAAAAATAATCAGGCACGTGGAAGGGTGTTCACCATAGGAGCTAGGGAAGCACGCCAGGATCCAAACGTGGTTACTGGTACGTTACCTATTAATCAACGTTATGCATCTGTGCTGTTTGATACTGGTGCCGATTTTAGCTTTGTATCTCTAGAATTTAAGAATATACTTGGTTTAGTTGCAAGTAAGTTAGACGTCTCGTACTCGATAGAACTGGCTAATGGAAATCTAGTAGAAGCTAATGAAGTAATTAGAGGTTGTGTTATAGAGCTTCGAGAGCGTGAGTTTCAGATAGATCTCCTGCCAGTTGATTTGGGAAGCTTTGATGTCATGGTTGGGATGGATTGGTTATCTAGAAATCGTGCAGAGATAGTGTGCCATGAGAAGATCATTCGCATTCCAATGGCGAATGAAGAGACGATCGTGATTCACGGAGAGAAGCATGATACGCCTTTGCGGATTATTAGTTGTTTGAAATCGCGGAAGTGCCTATGTAAAGGATGCGTTGCCTTCTTAGCTCATGTTGTGGATAAGGAAGCCGCAGAGCTGAAGCTTGAAGATATCCCTGTGGTAAGGGAATATCCTGAAGTCTTCCCTGAAGACTTGCCAGGATTACCTCCTCAACGACAAGTCGAATTCCGCATCGACTTGGTTCCAGGCTCCGCGCCTGTAGCCAAGGAACCTTATCGACTTGCGCCTTCAGAGATGCAAGAGTTATCCGCGCAGCTTCAGGAGTTATTGGACAAGGGATTCATAAGGCCGAGCTTCTCTCCTTGGGGAGCTCCAGTGTTGTTCGTCTAGAAGAAGGATGGTAGTTTTCGAATGTGTATCGACTACCGGGAGCTGAACAAGCTAACCATCAAGAATTGGTATCCCTTGCCGAGGATTGATGATCTATTTGACCAACTACAAGGATCAAGCTACTATTCCAATATTGATCTTCGATCGGGTTATCATCACCTGCGGATTCAGGAGGAAAGTATACCGAAAACTGCCTTCAGAACTCGATATGGACATTACGAGTTTCTAGTGATGCTGTTTGGGTTGACCAATGCGCCGGCAGTGTTTATGGACTTGATGAATCGAGTGTGCAAGCCATATCTCGATAAATTTATGATCGAGTTTATCGATGATATACTAATTTATTCGCGGACGAAGGAAGATCATGAACAACACCTCAGAGCCATTCTAGAGCTGTTAAAGAATGAAAAGCTCTACGCTAAGTTTTCAAAGTACGAGTTTTGGATTCGCGAAGTACAGTTCCTCGGCCACATGGTAAACGAGAATGGTATTCATGTGGATCCCACAAAGATCGAGGCAATCAAGAACTGGGAAACTCTGAAGACACCAACCGAGATCCGACAGTTTTTGGGTTTAGTAGGATAGTATCGCAGGTTCATTGAGAATTTCTCCAAGATAGCCCAACCGTTGACCTCCCGTACTCAGAAGGACAAGAAGTACGAATAGGGAGACAAGCAAGAAGAAGCCTTTCAGCTGCTCAAGAACAAGCTATGCGATGCACCTATACTGTCCCTACCCGAAGGCACTGACGACTTCGTGGTATATTGAGACGCTTCGCGCTAGGGACTGGGTTGCGTGCTCATGCACTATCTGTATGGTACTCGATGTACTATTTACACGGATCACAAGAGCCTTCAGCACATATTTGATCAGAAAGAGCTTAATATGCGACATCGACGTTGGGTTGAGTTGCTAAATGATTATGGCTGCGAGATCAAAAATCATCCTGGAAAGGCGAATGTGGTAGCAGACGCCTTAAGCCGAAAGGAAAGGATTAAGCCTATAAGGGTTCGGGATTTAGAGATGATTATTCAGACGGATCTCACTTCACGTATACGTGCTGCACAACGAGAAGCCCTTAAGAAGGGGAATCTTAAGGCCGAATATCTCCGAGGAATGGAGAAGAGGTTGGTGCCTAACGAGGAAGGAACCTTGTATTTCATGGGATGTATTTGGGTTCCGCTTTATGGTGGTATTAGGGAGGTTATTTTCGATGAAGCTCATAAATCGAGGTACTAGATCCAGCCAGGATCAGACAAGATGTACCAAGATTTGAAGGATTACTATTGGTGGCCAAGACTCAAGAGTGATGTTGCCATCTATGTTGGAAAGTGCCTAACCTGTGCTAAGGCTAAGGCCGAGTAACAGAAGCCTTCAGGTCTCTTGCAACAGCCTGAAATACCCATGTGGAAGTGGGAACAGATTTCGATGGACTTCATAACAAAGTTACCTAGGACTCCTAGAGGTCACGACATGATTTGGGTGATAGTGGACCGGTTGACCAAGTCTGCAAACATCCTACCGATTCAAGAGAAAGATAGCACAGGGAAGCTAGCGGAGCTTTACCTCAGGGAGATAGTAGCACGTCATGGAGTGCCTATTTCGATAATTTTGGATAGAGATGGACGGTTTGTGTCAAGGATTTGGCAATCCTTTCAAGAAGCCTTTGGGTCTCAGTTGAATCTGAGTACGGCCTTTCACCCGCAGACAGACGGTCAGAGCGAAAGAACTATTCAGACGTTAGAAGATATGCTCCGCGCTTGTGTAATGGATTTGGGTGGCAGTTGGGATACTCATCGACCTATGGTTGAGTTTTCCTATAATAACAGCTACCATACAAGTATTCAAGTCGCACTGTTCAAAGCTCTCTATGGACGTAAATGCTGCTCACTGTTGTGTTGGGCAGATGCTGGTGATAGACAGATGGTTGGCCCCGAAATGGTCCAAGAAACGACTGACAAGATCATGCAGATCCGAGAGCGCATCAAGGCGGCTCGTGATTGACAGAAGAGTTATGCGGATCAAAGGTGAAAACCTTTGGAATTTGAAGTAGGAGACATGGTTTTGTTGAAAGTCTCACCTTGGAAAGGTGTAGCACGATTTGGGAAGCGTGGAAAGTTAAACCCACGTTACATTGGGCCATTCAGGATATTGGAAAGGGTTGGTACCGTAGCGTACAAGTTGGAACTACCAGAGGAACTACACGGTGTTCACGATACATTTCATGTATCTAACCCGAGGAAAAGTCCAACTCAGGAGACAGTTATCATCCCTGCGGATGAAGTGCATATAGACGACACTCTCCATTTCACTGAAGAACCCATTGAGGTTACGGATTGGAAAGTTAACAAGACTCGGAGGAGTAGTGTTAAGCTTGTGAAGGTTCGTTGGAACTCGCGTCACGGCCTAGAGTTTACTTGGGAGCGTGAAGATTGAATGAAATCGAAGTACCCACATTTGTTCCCTAACTCCCCTGCAACCAATAGCGCAGCTTAAAATTTCGGGACGAAATTTTCTTAACGGGGGGAGAATGTGACAATTGTCAAATTTCCATGTATCCGTACATTAATTAAACAGTAATTAGTTCTTTAATGACTGTGCTTGATCTAAATTAATGACATAAATGCTTTCTGATTATTGTCATATACATACAAGTGCATCACATATTGCATGATTTCATATCATTGTTGCATGCAACACTTTATGATTCAAATGATGCATGAAACGAAGTTAGCACAGTTATCAGACCAATCAGAAGTACTGACGGGAGTTCAGTACTCAGACAGACATAATGTTAGAGCATAGAATGAGCCAGAAACAAAGAGTTACACTAGTATAGTGTGTAGGAAAATAAGGATCATAAAACTGCCTTCCTAGTGATAGTTTAAGTGCCGGAAAGTGCCTAAAACTCACACAAACTGCAGAATTCTGCAATTTTCAGCAAAAATTAGCATTTAAACAACTTAATATTATGCAGAATTATGGTTTAATGGTCCAGAATACCTTCCTAGGTGTCGGGAATCAAAACTGTCACTAAAGGGAACATAAAGCACACTAAATTGCGTAACTTAGCACCTTAACGAACCGGTAACCAACCGAACAACCGGACACTACCCAAAACACTAAATTTTCACTAGAAGCACTGTTTTATCATTTCCAAGCTAGTAATGGTCCCCGAACATCATAACACACCTTATAAGTGTATAACAACTAATAACACTAACTAAACACTTAGAATCTAACTAGTTATCTTAACTATCCATCACCACACAACCAATACCCCCCCTAGTTCGACGTTTACAAGGGTGGCCCCCACCCTTGATTTGTTTCAATATTTTAATTGATCTTGTTTTAATCTTTAGAAGCACATTAACCTTTAGATAAGAACATGTTGGAGAGTTTTTGTTATAAGCCCACAAGTCCATCATAACATCATTTTCATAACACATCTCAAACTCAACTCTCTCTCCCTCCTCTCTTACCTACGGCCGTGAGCCACCACCACCATACCATCACCTTCAAGCTTTCATCCATCCATTCTAAGGTGCTACAAAGGTTTAAGGAGCTTGGTGCCATTAGAAGTGGAAGGACCTTTCTCTAGTGCTTTTAACCACTAAGTTCATCATCTTCATCATCTTGAACCTCTTCCCTAGCCTTGTGCTAGTAGTAAGACCCTCCTAATCTCATTTTACTTCTTGTTATGTTGGTTAAAAGTATATGTAAAAGACTGAACATGAAGAACATCAAAGATTAAGAACATAACTCTTAACATAAAGCTCTAAATCATAAGAATCATTGTTGTTTTAGTGTATGTATGCTTCTTGGTTGTTGATTATTTGTGTTTATGATGTTAAACATCATATGAAACTTGCTAGATTGTGATTAAACACATGATCTAGCAAGTGAGAGGATGATCTTGTTAAAAACCAAGATGATCATCCTTTATGTAAACATGAACTTGAAATATGAAGATGTTTTTATGAATGATGATGATCAGAACATAATATAAATCTTGTAGATGGATGATTTCAAAACTAAGTTACTACAAGTTTTTACACAATTCCAAGTTCATGATGTAGTGAAAATTATAAGATTTTGGCTCATGATAACTGTTGTTTGATTTGTTGATTGATTGGTGATGATTTTAAAAGAAAATGATATGCTTTGAAAGCATGGAAACCTCCATTTTTAAGGGGAAACTATGGCAAAATTTTTCTAGAATTTAAACACCTAGAAAAATAATTTAAACAAGTGTTTATAAGTAAATTTTAACCATGGTTTTCATATAAAATTTGCCATAATTTTTGTTACAAAAATTACAAATATTGGAGGTTGGTTTTTGATAAATAAAAGTGACTAAATATGTATTTAGGAAAATATATATTTAGATGTCACAATTTGTGAGATTACTTGTATATTATGTGTATTAGTTATATTATTTTAGGACTTGAAATAATATAACTTACCAAAATACCAAGAATTATAACACAAAATATTACCAAAATTCCAAGGAAATGAATATATAATTTACACCAAAAAATTGGACTAACCGAACAAGGAATATGGATTATATAAATATTCCGGAATTAAATTCAGATGTATATTTTGACGAACAAGTTAAACGGTATTTTGGGAGCTAAAGAAACGGAAGTTATAATTTTTACAAGTGTTACAAAAATATATCATATTTTTGTTAGGTAGATAATACCTTATTTTTGAATAAAGGAAAGATATATATATTTCTTGAATTATTAAAAAATATATTATTTTTGAAGAAAATATATATTTTCTTAAATCAATTTTGAATATATTATTTTTGGGTACAAAATGGATTTATAAATAATTTCTAAGTTAAACTTGAAAATATATTATTTTTGAGGTTTATATGAAAATATAAATATTTTTGCCAAGGAAGAATTGTAAATAATTTTCTATACAAGTTTTCTTAAAATATATATATTTTAAGAATATATATTGGTGAATTTTTATTTAATTAAAAATAATATTCCGGAAAGTATAAATACAAAAATTAGGTATAAGAATACTTAATAAATACAATAAAAATGCATATTCTCGTATGTATAAATGCACACCGGAATATGCCACCAATACTTGGAAAAAATACACAAGTTTAAGAATACATGTATAAGTATACCCATCCTTTGGGAAAATATTCTTTGAAGAGTTACAAAACAAATAAGTTAAAATATATTATTTTAACAAATATTCCAATAATTAATAAATATATTTTAAGTTAAAATATTTTTATTTTAACAAATAATTATATACTTTGGAATAATATTTATGACACCAAGAAATGTAACTCAAAGATACTAAGTCATAACAATTAAGACTAAAAGTCAAGGCACGACCCATCCGTCTAATAAACAATAGCACGTGTGTAGGTAGTCGTGCGACCGAGGAAAAGCTTTGAGTTACACCAGTTTACGAGACACAAGATTGTGAGTTCATGTCCCCCTTTTCTTTTAACTGTTTTAAGTTTTATAACTTCGGGGGTGAAATGCATGTTATAAATGTTTACAAACATTTATAAATGGTATGGTTAGCTAAGGAATGAACTGTTAGATCATGTGAATGGGTAGGCGCACACTTAAGACCATTAATCCTCATACAAGGACCGAGGGACATGAGTGATAGATCTATTTGGGTGTTGCGAGCCCCACCCCTGGGGCAGAAGTGGCCGAAGGTGGTGACTATGTCTTCCAGCCGGAAGCCCGGTACAAAATCTGCTATGTTTGAGCCTTCCTACACCATTGGACACATATTAATAACCTTGCAAATCATTAATTGATCTGTTCATAGACGCTTTCATACCGGGTTTACAAATACATACATACTATGGTTACAAAGTTTATTACGAGCTCACATACAAAACACAAGAACTCGCTCAACTTTTGTTGATGTTTTCAAACTACATGTATTTCAGGGAACTGATAATGGATCTGGCAGGCGTTGAAGGTTTTCAAGTCGTGTCTACAATAAATGATGTCATCCACACTTTTGTAGGGTTTGGAATGGATGTCTTATCCTAGATATGACATACACTTCAAAGCCTTGTTTTATCAATGTATTTGTCAAGTCCTTTATGGAACTTTAAACATTTGGATGGTTTGTGTTTTAAACTCGAAGTCTTGGTTGATGTTAAACAATGTTGGTTGTATTGTTTTGAAACTCTTTAATGGATGAACATCATGGTTTCTATCATTTAGTTGTTTGGTATAATTGAGTGCAATGATATTAAGCAAGTCACACGTAACACGCTTCCGCAAAAGTCTGGGTGTGACATATTATATTAAAAATTTACACTTATGAATTCCTTTAAATTAGGTTTATACAAATTCTGTTTTGATTTTGATTTTTAATACATCTTGATGTTTTGGTTTCATTTGGTCTGAGTCAGTCCGACTTCCAATCTACTGGTGGTGAATGCTCAAAGGTTTATCTTTAAAAGATATAATGCTATATACTTATAATTGCTGTGTTTTTATAAATTGTTTTTCTATTTTAAGGATGGTGTATCTTACACTGGTGATAACTCAACACTGGTTTCAAAGGATTACGTGACTGGCGTGAAGCAATCATCAGCTGAGTTGAAGCGTAACCTTGGTGATGTTTATGCGATCGAAGAAGGCTTGGGGTCCTTAACAAGTAAACCTCGCATGAGTGTTGAGAAGAATGATCTTGACGAAGATGTAGGAAAGAATTGAGAAACGAGATTTGCAAGTGCTGGTTACGATAAAAAAACATTTCATTTGTTATTGGAGTATTTGTTTTGTGTTCTTTTATTTTTGGTGTTTGAAGACATTTTCATGGTTTATCTATTTATTATGACATTTTGAGTTATCTTTTTTTTGTGTTTGGTTGAAAATCATGTTTGCTTATGTTTCTTATTTTATAAATTAACATTTATTATTTCATAATTTAATCATACGATAACATAAAAAATACAAAAATAAAAATTACATATCACTTTTATCCTTTGTTGGTGCACTTAGTGTTTGTTGACTTCGTCTTTAACAAGTCTTTTGTCTAGATAGAATGAATGAACACACAATAGGTCAAAATTTAGGGTTTTATATGTTATATAGGGTGTTTCACTTGAAAGGATATTATGTGTAGTTCAAGCGAAACCTAGTGATCAGAGTTCGCTTGAAACTGATGTTGTGCACGTTCAAGCGAAACCTATTCGCTTGTCATGTTCAAGCGAAACCCTTAGGTCTATAAATAGGTGTGTGTGTCATTTGAAGCGAGAGGTCTTGAGTGTTTGTGTGTGAGTCGAGGTGCTGCCGAAATTTTGTTAGAATTGATTGTAAAGACTCAAGATTGGTTAATAGAAGAAAAATTGAAAAGGAACAAGTTGTTATGACTCCGTTTACTTTGATTCCGCCTCTGTAAACGAAGATGAACTGCTTTACTAACGTTTAGGGTCACGAAACCGATCCAACAAGTGGTATCAGAGCTCAGGACGAGGAGTTCATACCATAGCAGCTTGATTCTACCGGATTTTCTTATTTCTACTCACTTCTTCACATATTTTTCTGATTTGAACAAGTTCTAACGGTTGAAATGGCCTGATTTTCACATATGTTGTGTAAAACATAGTATTAACAAATCCTACAAAGAATTAGATCAAAATACAGATTAAAACTGATAAAAAATGGCATAAAACGGTGTTTCGTTTGAAATTGTTCTTCGAAGGTTTCGCTTGAAAATCACACGTTTCGCTTGAAAATCACACTTTCGCATGAAAAACTCAAGCGAAACATCTTTAAAATATATCTTTCGCTTGAAAATACACCTTTCGCTTGAAATTTCAAAGCGAACCGGGATGTTTCGCTTCAACAGGCTGTGTTTCGCTTGAATTACTTGATCTTATTGCTTTCGCTTGAAGTCATCTTACTTCAAGTGGTTTCGCTTGAATTTGAATTTTTCAAAATCAAGAAAGTTCTAAGTGTTTGTTGATTTTTCAGGTACGTACGAGATGGATGATCTGTTCATGAATCCCCAGTGATTTGTTTGCCTTTGCTGGAAATTCTGGAGACGATACTTCTTCGAATAACACTAATGAGAACATGTCGAATCCAAAGAAAAAGTTATCGGATGCTTTGGAAGTTGAAAGTGCTTTCGGAACCTATAACAAACCCCCGAAGTTGATGGCTATAGAAGAATACAGTCGATGGGCAAAGAAATTTGAAGATTGGTTGAGAGCTTTTGCTTTTCCCAGCTGGAAGAGTCTAAAAAATGGTTACGATGATGGAGGCAAACGTGGCGAAAGTTTAACTTCACCTGAGGAGATAGAATCTTTTGTTGCTGAGCAGAAATGTGTTGCGTTGCTGTTTCAATCTGTTCGAGAAGATATAATATCTTTGATCGAATACTCTAGTGCTAAAGATCTCTGGAAAAAGTTACATACCAAATGTTTAGGAAGTACAGAAATTGTGAAGACCAAAAAGAAACTTCATAGAAAAGAGTTTGATTTGTTTGGGTGTTTAAAGAATGAATCAGTGTGTAAAATGATTGAGAGGTTTGGGCATCTGAAGCTGGAACTGGCGAGATATGAAATTTCCTATACTGAAGATGAGTTAGTTGACAAATTGTTTGATTCCTTGCCAGATGAGATGGATTGGCAATACTATGCGTTGATGCTAAAGAATACTATCAAGCCGCCAGAAGTATTGACAGTAGACTTGCTGATTGAGAGACTAGAAAGTCACGAGTTAGAGTTAAAGAAGACGCACAAAGTCAATCATTCATCATACCAGCAGAACTTGGATTTGTATTATCCAAAGAGCATGATGCCAAAGAACACATCTCCCAAGACTGCATTTTCTGCTGAGAATGTCTCTACAACAAGCAAAGAAAGTCAAAGCAGTGGATATCACAGTGGGTCTTCATCAAATTCAAACCAGTCTGATGCAAAGAACTTATTTCAATGCAACATCCCTGTAGACTTAAAGAATGCTCAGAACTTCAGTGAGGAGTATGCTAAACAACTGATGGTTTTCCTAGCGTCGGTGCTGGAATCTTATGAAAGTCTTGTAGCAAGGAAGATAGGCAACACCAACCTGACGAAAGAAGATTACGATCAGATAGATCCTGAGGAGATGGAACTGATCGATATAAGGTGGTGTATGGCCAGTGCAGTTCGTCGTGCACAGCGTTTCATGGAGATAACTGGGAGGAAGTCAATTGGTGGACCATCTACCAAGTTGGGTTTTGACAAGTCTAAGGTGACGTGCTTCAAATGCAAGCAAAAAGGTCACTTTAAGTGTGAATGCCGAAATACGTATGCTGATGAATCTGAGAATCCGTTTAGAGAAGATTACTACAAGAAGGCAATATATCATCAGAACAAATCGGAGCCGCCAAGAATGAAGCAGATTGAAGATAACAAAGAAAAATCTAGAGCTCTTGCGGTGATTCACGACGATGAAGGTTTCGACTGGAGCGAGTTGTTACCCGAAGAGGATGCGGTTGGATATGCTTTCATGGCAAAAACTGAACCTATTCCTTGGAAAGATAGCAGAACTGAAGAACAGAAGTATAATTACAGAAAGAGTTTGGCCACAAACAAATTGATCAGAATAGCTGGTATTTTTTCTGAGGCAAAAAGAGCAAAAAGATGGGATCCAGACAGAGAATGTTATCTTGACCCCTATGGAAACATTGCTATTGATCATAACACTCTTGATGTGGAAACCATAATCAAAGAGTATAAAGTTGAAGATGATTATTGGCAGAAGAAATGGTGGGGAAGCGGAGAAGAAGAAGAGAAAGAGAAGAAGGAGAGAGAAGAAAAAGAGAAGTCAAAGAAGATTGACACTGGGATCATTGACACGACACAGGAGTTGAATGCTGAAAACATGGGAAAGATGGCTGACAAGGTGCTGGCAGCTAAGGCGCTTGAGGTAGATTCTAAATCCGTCTCTGAGTCTAAAAGCCAGGTCAGTTCAAACACGTCAACGACTAAGTCAGGTAAGAAAGACAGTGGTGATGTTGACTGCAAAAATTGCATCAAAGAATGCAAAGTTTGTAGCACAGTCACTTATCTCAACGGTAAGAAGGTTGAAGATCTGACTGCAAGAGTCAGAAGTGTTGAGGATCAAATCCTTGATCGTGATAAAATGGTGAAAGCTTCAACTGAACGGTTAAAAGAATTAACTAACAAAATTGAAACTGATAAAATTGATCAAGAAAAGGTTAGGAAAGAAAATGAGAGGTTAGTTCTTGAAAATCGTCAGATCACTGAAAAATTTGAGAAGCTTAAAAGCACGGTTAAAGATAATGATGATAGAAACGGTAAAACATACAAAGAAAATTGCCAATTGCAATGTGTTTTGAGAATTAAAGAAGAATTATTCAACAAACAATTGGATGAGATTGCTAAGTTGAAGCTTAAATTTGAAGAAGTTAAGATTGAGAATGAGCGTATCAATTTGAAATTGAACAGTTACAGCTCTGCAAGCTTTGTTTTGCAACACATTATTCCCAAACCCATCGGGAAAGACAAAGCAGGCGAAGATGTATACTGTGATGGAACAGGGGTGGGTTTTCATCAAGTTCTACCACCAGTTCTAGACAATTATTCAAAAAAGCAATCTGGGTTGGTTAATCTTGAGGAAGAAAATGAAGTGAAACTTCCTGATTCAATTGATGTGACATTTTCTTCATTATCATCTGATGATAGTGTTCAAACTGAGATTGTTAAAAGTACATCTGAAAGTGTTTTGATTTCTGATTCAGCTGAAGATGATGAATGTTTCTTGAACAAATACATTCCGAAACAAAAGTCCAAAAACAACCTAGGTGATGAACCGGGTCTTGTGATGTACAAGATGGCTGGATCTGATAAGTTGTATTCGGATTCTGAGTTTCCTTTGGAGAATGTAAATGTTTCAAAATTGACAAATGTGTTCAAAATGGTTGAAATGGATTTGTCTGAAGTAAAGAGTTTAAAACAAACAAAAAGGCAAATGAATTTTGAGAAAGATAAAGCTTACTACAAAAAGCCTGTTGTTCCACCGCGTTTTTATAACAACAATCGAAACAATTGGTCGGGTGGTTATCAGGGTCGTAAGAACGATCAAAGGAGAAATATTCAAAATAAAAGGTTTGCTGAAAAGAAGGTGTTTGTGAACGGTTCAAGTTCACTTTCTGATGAGGAAAATGAAATTTTTTCAAAATCAAATGAAGAATTCTTTGAGAAGAGGGCCTCACAACCTCAGTCTGAAGGTACAAGCCGAGTAGTTGATACTCGTACATGTTTTAGATGCAACAAAGTTGGTCACATTGCAAGAAATTGCACCAACTTCAAGCCTAAGACTGAAGTTGTTGAAAATCGAAAGAAGAAGGTTGATGCAAAAGGAAAAGCTCCAATGGTTGTTGAGAAAATTTTGAAAAATGAGAAATCAAAAGTCAAAATTGAACCTGTTAAGAATGTGGTAAATAAAAATGACAAGTTTTACAAACGGGTTGCATCACCTCAACAAACATGGAAGCCAAAATTGGTTGAAAAGAAACCAAGTTCTTCAAATCCAAAGGTTTCTGAGAAAGAAAACATTCCAATTTCTTATGAAAATTTTGTGAGCAAGAATTGTTTATTGGAAAATGAGGTTAAAGTTGAAATTAAAGAGGTTGTTGATAACAAATTGGAAATGAATGATAAAAACTTTCCACCTCTTAAGTCGGTTGTAAAGTGTATTGATGAGATTAAGTTACCTGAGTTCGATGAGGCTTGGGCAGCTTATTTCAGCTAATCAAGTTTTGACTTGCCGGAGCTTCCTAGTTGGTAATCGTGAAGCATGAATCGGCATCTTTATTGAATTGTTTGTGATATGTGCAGGATCTTCCAAGAGCTATTTCACGATGGATTATGGATAGTGGAGCGTCTCGACATATGACAGGAAAGACTGCATTGTTGTACGATGTTAGAAATATCAATGGAGGTTATGTTGGGTTCGCTGGAAATCAAGGTGGTAGAATTGTTGGTGAAGGAACGTTATCCAATGGGATTGTTACGTTTGAAAGAGTTAACTACATTGCTGAGCTGGAGAATAATCTGCTGAGTATCTCACAGATTTGTGACAGGATGTATACTACTCACTTCACAGACAAAGAATGTTTGATCTTGAAGCCAGGATTTGTTATCCCTGAAGAATGGATTATCATGAGGGCACCTAGAGTGAATGATCTGTACGTGTTGGACATGAGTGTAGCTACTACAACCACGGGTCAGGCTCATTGTTTTGTGTCTAGAGCAACAGCGAAAGAATCGAAGTTGTGGCACCGGAAGATGGGGCATATACATCTTAGAAAAATGAATCACTTGGTGCACAATGATTTAGTTCTGGGAGTTAATATCAAAGGTTTTCATCTGGAAGGGGAGTGCATTAGTTGCATTAAAGGCAAGCAGAAGAAAAAGTCACACCCTAAAAAGCAAGTCAATTCACTTTCCAGACCATTAGAGAGACTACATATGGATCTGTTTGGTCCAGTAAACGTCAAAAGTATTACAGGAGATCTATACTGTCTTGTGGTTACTGATGATTATTCCAGATTTTCGTGGGTATCATTCTTGAAGTCGAAAGATGAAACGTTTGACAGTTTGATAGCGTTGTTCAGAAAGATTGAAAATCTGTACCAAAGGCGTATCAGAAGAATTAGAAGTGATAATGGTACTGAATTCAAAAACAACAAGATGGAAGAATATTATGATGAAAGATGTATATTGCATGAGTTTAGTGCTCCGTACACTCCGCAGCAGAATGGAGTTGCAGAATGTAAAAACAGGACGCTAATCGAAACGGCCAGAACAATGCTTGCTGATTCAAAGCTACCGATAAATTTTTGGGCAGAAGCAGTTTCCGCCGCATGCTATACGCTCAACAGAGTTCTCACTGTCAAGAAATTCAACAAAACATGCTTTGAGTTGATCAATAACCGCAAACCAAATCTGAAGTATCTTGAACCGTTTGGGTCACCCTGTACTATTCTAGAGCCTTTTGGAAAGTTTGGTCTGAAGAGCATTGAAGGGATATTCATAGGTTATGCAAGTCCATTACGAGTCTTCGTTCCAAGTCTGAAGTGGATTATTGAAGCTCCAAATGTTGAGTGTCAGGGGTATACTATGCCGCCTCAGAACCCAGGTGACTCATGGCGTTTTAATTATGACAAGTTGTGGGATTCGTTTGACATGATGGAAGAACAAGAAGAAGAAGAAGAAGATTTCTTTGACGAGTTGGATATTTTGCGACAGTATGAAGAATCACAGGAAAGGTTCCCAGCTGAGTATTCAAGGCGACCACAACAAAAGGCTTCAAATGATGATGAAGCAGGTCCAAGCAATGCTGGTGAACATGATGATATTCAACAAAATGAAGTTGCTCAAGATAATCAGACGGCACAGAATGATAATCAAGAATCTGAGAACATGCTAGTATTTGATCGTGGTGATTCAGATTCTGAGGGGGAGCAAATTCAGATCTCAAGTCAAACAAACCCAGTCAGTGAACAAGGTGCAAATCAGAATATTACTAATCTGGAAGGCGATGTAGATGTTCCAGGCGAAGTGATGCCACGAACTCTTACATATCATCCAGAGGAATTGATCATTGGAGAGTTGCAAACAGGCGTTCGCACTCGAAGACAACTTGATAAAGGGCTTACATGTTTTTATACAAAAGTTGCTCCTTTACAAACTGAATTCTCATTGAGTTGTTTTATCTCACAGGTTGAACCAAGGACTTACAAAGAGGCACTTACTGAAGATTCTTGGGTCAATGCCATGCAGGAGGAACTGAGCCAATTCGAGAAGTTAGGTGTGTGGAAGTTAGAGGATTTACCTGATGGTCAGAGGAAGATAAACACCAAGTAGGTGTTCCAGTGCAAGAGAGACGATAGAGGAGTTGTGGTTCGCAACAAAGCTCGACTCGTAGTCCAGGGTTTCTGTCAGCAGGAGGGTATAGATTTCACTGAAGTGTATGCTCCAGTTGCTCGACTAGAAGCGATCAGAATCTTCCTGGCATTTGCATCTTGGAAAAATTTCAAAGTTTATCAGTTAGATGTAAAATCGGCTTTTCTCTATGGGAAGGTAAAAGAGGAGGTATATGTCGGTCAGCCACCGGGCTTCACCGATCCACACCACAAAGACAAGGTCTACTTACTAGACAAAGCGCTGTATGGTTTACACCAGGCCCCGAGAGCTTGGTATGAGACATTGTCTCAACACCTATTAGCCAACAGTTTCATTCATGGAAAAGTGGATGCCACTCTCTTCACCAAACTAGTCGATGGTCATTTTCTGATAGTTCAAATATATGTGGACGACATCATATTTGGGTCAACAAATGAGGATCTATGCAAAGATTTGAAAGAGTAATGAAGCAGAAATTCGAAATGTCATCGATGGGTGAGATGAAATTCTTTTTGGGACTGCAGGTTGATCAACTACCCAAAGGAATTTTTATACATCAAACGAAGTATGTTCATGATATCTTGGAGAAATTTGGGATGTCAGGTTCTACTCCAGCAACCACCCCATTAGCAACGAATCATGGGATAAACCCTGATCTCACCGGAGAGAAGGTAGATGAAACGATGTATCGTTCCATGATCGGATCGCTGATGTATTTGACAGCTTCAAGACCCGATATCATGTACCCAACCTGCCTCGTAGCAAGATTTCAATCTAACCCGAGAGCATCGCACATGGTAATATTCAAAAGGATATTACGCTACCTGAAATGAACTCCATCGTTGGGGTTGTGGTATCCAAAAGATGGCAAATTTACGCTCGAAGGGTATTCCGATTCCGATTTCGGATGCTGCAAAGTTAATGCTAAATCAACAATAGCAGGGTGTAAGTTCTTTGGATCACGAGTGGTCACCTGGCAATGCAAAAAGCAAACCTCTGTGGCTTTATCCACATGTGAAGCAGAGTATGTATCTGCTAGCAGTTGCTGCTCTCAGATCTTATGGATCCAGCAACAGATGCGCGATTACGGTTTGCAATTTCTAAACACCCCTATCTTTGTTGATAATGAGGCAGCGATTAACATTACTAAAAATCCAGTTCATCACGCTAAAACCAAACATATTGAAATTCGTCATCACTTCATTCACGATTGTTTCGAGAAGAAGTTGATACGAATTGAGAAAATCCACACTGACGATCAAAAAGCTGATTTACATACCAAAGCATTTGATAAAACACGTTTTCAGTATTTGCTAAAACTGAACGGTATGAAGCTTTTATTGGTGTTGGAAGAGATCATTGGCGTTGATGAAGGAGACATTGTAGATGATGTTGAGAAGCAATCTGCAATGGTTTGTCGATTTTTTACTTGTTTTGGTATTTAGGGGGAGGTATAGGGTAATATTTCAGAAAATACAAAAACAGTAAAAATGTAGAAAATACAAAAACATGAGATATTTTTCAAAAACCAAAAACAATAGAAAACCATAAAAGAGCTTGTGTAAAAAGGGAAAATGATAGTACATCGGCTTGACAGTTACGGTATGCTAAAGATATGGAATGTTTAAATACATTAAACAGTCTCGCTGATGATGTGCCGATAGGTTTTTACACATTTAGTAAGTTTGTTCGGGATATAAACCTAAATCTTTACTTGCTTATTTCGTGGGGAACACTACTTGGATATATAGGTAACCCCTGTAATCTTGTTTGAAAGATTCCTTTTTCTGATATACTAGGTTTTTATACTCAGTGATATCTGGGGTATTATTCCAGGACTTCTGCTGAATGGAAGTTCTGACCTAGTCCTCGAATAATACTTTCCGCAATGCTTGAAACATAGCATCACCCTCAGCATATATGATAAGACAATAAAATTGCTTAGCAATGCTGTTGTAAAAAAGATCCTCTAAAGGGGACACACCCAAAGGTTGAGTTATGATCTCTCTGCTGAACGGTAGTTCTGACCTGAGCTCTCATAATTCTTCAGAATTTGTTAACCGCTTACAGATATCATTTGTGTTATAATCACCTGTAAGACTGAATATTGGGATCTGGATACGGGAGTATATTCAAGAGGTGGGACACACGTATAAGTTTAAGTCTTTAAAACACTAAATCCGTATCCTGGACAGATTGAAAATTGTGTGAGAATTTAAGTGGATCAGTATATCAACAATCTATGCGAATTGTTTAATTCTGAGTATGTAATTGAAGCTTAACGGTTCTTGTGACTTGTCGAATAGCTGATATGATTCCCTAACAATCTTAACCAAAAATATGTTTGTAAATAGTTTAATTTTACTGCATTTTAGTTCGGTATTTTATTTCTAGTTTAGAAACTTTATTCAAAATTCAAAAAGATTTTACACTTCTGCTTTATTTTTAACAAACCAAAGTGGAGAGTTGATCTTCGGATTCGATAGCAGAAAGCAGATGCTGGAAGTTTCTGGGCTGGATGATGAGTTTGGAGCTAAAACATGATAAATTTGTGAAAGTTGAAAAGTTGAAGCAAGTTCATTAATTTGAAACTTGTAAATTTCCAGAAAAACAAATTGAATTGAATGTCAGTGTGTATTATATCTGATCAACCAAGATCATTAAGTTGGACTTGGTAGATTAATTGAGTAATCAGGGTCATTAATTTGGACCTGAGTACTTAAGTGGATTTCTAAACACTGGTTAAACTATCAAGTGTGGTTGAATGGTAAGTCTGAATAGATACTATTCTTGTCATATATCTTATATTTGGGTAGAGTATATGCAGGTAACAGGAATCCCCATGGAAATGAAAATGTCAGAGTTTGAACCAGAATTAAAGTCCTAGTTTACTAAGAGGGGGAGTCAGAATTCTGGATCAACAGTCTAAGGGGAGATTGAAGATTAAAGTTTGAAGATAAAGATTGAAGGGAGCTTTACAATGTCAAAGACAAAATTTGGAAAGAGACAAAGACTGAAGACTCAATGCCGAAGACTTCGTCAACATCCAAGGGGGAGTCTGTTGGTGCACTTAGTGTTTGTTGACTTCGTCTTTAACAAGTCTTTTGTCTAGATAGAATGAATGAACACACAATAGGTCAAAATTTAGGGTTTTATATGTTATATAGGGTGTTTCGCTTGAAAGGATATTATGTGTAGTTCAAGCGAAACCTAGTGATCAGAGTTCGCTTGAAACTGATGTTGTGCACGTTCAAGCGAAACCTATTCGCTTGTCATGTTCAAGCGAAACCCTTAGGTCTATAAATAGGTATGTGTGTCATTTGAAGCGAGAGGTCTTGAGTGTTTGTGTGTGAGTCAAGGTGCTGCCGAAATTTTGTTAGAATTGATTGTAAAGACTCAGGATTGGTTAATAGAAGAAAAATTAAAAAGGAACAAGTTGTTGTGACTCCGTTTACTTTGATTCCGCCTCTGTAAACGAAGATGAACTGCTTTACTACAACAAAATCACACGTTTGTTATTTTAGTCATACTTAACAAAGTGTATAGATATTTAACTAATTTTTTATTATTCTTTATGCTTTATGTATTTTGCTATTAGTTTATTTTTATTTTTCTTTAAATTTTTTATACAATTCAGTTACATTTATATATTTATTTTATAAAATATCCTAATTATAGAAAGTCAAGTGTAGTGTTGACCTATTTCAAAATTTTTACAAACTTTCTAAATATAACATCCTTTCTATAATTCAGAGCATTAATTTGATTGTAATTGATTTGTAATAATCTTTATTATTTATTCCATAAATACCTTATGTCTATAAATACAAATACTTTACACACTTTTGCAACATCTTGAAGGTTCTTTGAATCTGCATTTTGACATTCTTCTACGTTGTCATATAGTTTTTTTCATCACTCTTTACATTTCAAGTAAGTTTTCATGTATTGTATTATAATGTTTACGTATTTCATGTTTTCCATTGATGATAAACATATGTTCATTGTAATAATGTTTTTACACGATTAAAGTTTTGATGCTATAATTATAACCGTGTCGTATGTGTGTTCGTTGTAGTTCTCTGTGGTGGTTAAAAATGCATAAAAGATTGAAACAAGTATCTTCATCTTCTTCCGAACTTCCAAACCATGGTGTTGCTAATAATTGTAAGTGTGTTTCTTTTTTTGTTTTATCATATAGTATTTTATCAAACTTTGAAAAGAGTGATGAATTTCTTTTTTCCGAAAATGTTTCAGGTTTAAGAACTCTGTTGTCTTACATTATGAGTAGTAATTCAATATTGTTCTAAATTTTATATTTCTTTTTACATTTTAAACTGATTGCATCTTGATATTTAATTTTTTGTTACTCCTTTTTTAGCTCTTTATTTTTTTGTGTTGTAGTTGACGAGGCTAAGCATAGACGAAAGTTAAGAAGACGAAATCTTGATAATAAGAAATCAAAATCAAAATCTACTTTAGCACCATCAAATATACAAATGAACATACCGTGTTCGTCTTCCTTACAAGTTCCAAATTATTTTCTCAGAGGTAAATTGTTTAATCATATTTTAAGTTCAGTTGTAACAATTTTTATTATAAAAAAATAATTTTATAATTATCGTATGATCTCTAATGTTTACTGTTACTTATGTAATATTTACTTGGTTTATCTACTTTAACATTCTAGTTGTCGAGACTAAACACAGGCGTAAGTTAAGAAAACTATACCTTGATAGTAAGCGATCAAGGATTACTCGAAAACCATTTCCTTCCAAAGGGGATTCAACGTCTTCATCAGCAACACGGTGTAGATGTATGTAACGCTTCACACTTTTATACTTTCCTGATTTAGCAAGTATTGTTGTACTTTCTATTTTTAGACATTTGTACTCAAGTCGTACTCTATCTTGTAATCCGAGACAACTGATCATAATGAAAACACAAGTATTTTATTCATATTCATGTTAGACTCGTGTGCATGATTATACTCAAAATCGACACTTTAAACACTATATTATACACGTTTCATAATCGCACAACACATATTTATTCTCGTTACACATAAAACCAGCTAGAACATATAATTTAATCAAACTGGAAACTCGAAGGAAAGGGGAAGGACCCTCTCGTACGAAGTGCCCACTCGTACGAATGGGCCCACTCGTCCCAATCTGCACACTCGTCCGAACTTATCGGAAACCCTAATTTCACCCTACACCTATAAATTGGTGTACTGCTTCACTCATTTCTTTGCTCACTTCACTCAAACTCCTCCAAACGGTCTGAACCTTCTTGCTCGCGATCAGAAGCATTTGGTATGGATCCTTTTATCTTTTCCATTGCTTTAACATGATTCTTACATCATTGTTTGATTTCTTAAAACACTTTTGCAAAGCCCTCTTGATCCAACACATCTCAGAGACGGTTTCCACTGGTTTGCTTGGGCAAACCGCAGTTGGAGCATCACATACATGAGATTTGAATCAAGATTCATAAACTCAAAACATTTTTACAACTTGTTCATAACTTTCATTTTGATTATTGTATGATCTTGTTGGAATCTGGAACCCATCAGACCGTCAACTCGTTTCATAGTTAAGGGTTTGCATTAGGGTTAATTTCCATCAAGAAATGATCTGTTTTGGACAGATCTAACATACGTTTTCGACAAAACAACATTCACAGTCGTCCGAGAGAGCATACCCATTTGTACGAAAGGGCATGTCCCATTCGTAGGAAAGCGACATTTTACGTATATTCTGTTTTCAAATTCGTTCTGTTTTACATCAGTTCATCAGTGATGAACCCCAAGCAGTTTATTAGACACAAAGTGAGTTAACCCCGTCCAGCCTCCGACACTTAGCTCACGCTTTCCATGTCATGTTGGTACACCTGGGTTGTCCTCACTTGGCTGTTTAACCATTTTACATCTTGTTTTCGATTTGTTTAACAACTACTTTACTGTTCACGTTAAATCAGTTTATGACTAAGCTTTACGCACTTTAGACAGTCCAAATCGTTCGAACTGGAACACCCATTCGTACAAAAGGGTCTGTTACCTGTTTTGTTCCGTACTTTTCTCGTATTTTGCAATCTGGTCCGAACCTCTTTCACATCAGGATACTTACACTTCTGTTTACCCATTTTAGGGTAACTTCGGTGTTCCGACCTTCACCAACTCAACTCTCGGTTTTCGTGGAACCCTACGCAAAACTGTGAGTATACTCGATCCCATTTTCATTTTAATCACTTTGGGTGCAACATGTAAATTATACAAATCACGTAACACTATGATACTTGTTTATTCAATGACACTCTATCCACTTTTAAACATGAAACTTGTTATACCTGTTAATCTCATATGCTCTGTTTACACTGTGTCTATATGCTCATTAACTTTGCAAGCCTACCTTAACAATTATAGCGCTATAGGATTAACGCCTCGCCCTTATACTTGTGGTATTGTTACGTAAAACACATTACACCCTCTTCGTTTCCACGAGGTTGGGTAAACAAGATTGCGTTAAAATCTGGTTTGACATATAGCTTACACCCGTACAACATATTAGTAACTTGTGTACATTTATCATGTTGGATAGGAGTTCACTTAAAACATTTTCATATTTTGCTATGTCACACCCCAACCGATGGCGGAATCATAGGGATGAGACGAAATAGATTGCAAGAGACTTCATAACACTATTTGTGACAATATTTAAATCAACCATTTTCATTTCATAATAAAATTGTCAACACATTACAAGAAATTCAAATAACAACATTGTTCATAACATAAACATAACAAAATTGATACAACAATTTAAACCTAAGACGTCTAAATGTGTATCTAGGCATCATCACTACTTCGTTTCATAGCATCATCATCCTCAACCTATAACATGTTTAAAATAATTTCAATGCAAAAGCAAAGGCGAGTACACAAGGTTTGAATAAGTATAGCATAAGTATAAAAGCATTTTCTCGAATCCACATGGCAATTTGTAAACAAGGTAACTAGCGTGCATAGCAATACGTCAAACCCAAGTGTCCACTAGTATTTAGCATCCCTCGCCACAAAAGTGACGAGACCGTTTAGAATAAAAACTTAACAAGACCCCGACGGGTGGTGTGCTACTCCTATAGCGCTATATATGTTAAGTTGAGGGCTTAGCAAAGTTAATGACATAAAACATGTATAATCTAGCATGAACCTAAGTAAACAAGTAGCAAGTATAACGGATTGAGAGTATAAAGTATGTTTAAGTGTGTGTGAGTGAAGTTTGTATAATAACACGTTACAACCCAAAGTGTTTTTAAAGGTAAATGGGTCAAGTGTACTCACGGTTTTGCAAGTATTGAACTTGAGGATCTGCGAGTGAGTTGTTTGTTGTTTAGGAGGTTGGAACACCAAGTCCTTCTACACGAAGTAAACAAGGCGTATGAGTATTGGGAATAGTATGGTGGAATGAAGATTCAGAGTTTTAAAACACAAAAAAATAACATATGAAAGTAACCATCTTTTAACACATAACACTTATTTGACACTATGAAACCTCAAAGGTTATAATGTTTTCATGAGTAGGACACCCATTAGAATCATAACAAGGTTTAGGTCTTAGATGATATTAGTCTAGTACTTTGACGAATGAACACAAGTTCATCATCAAAGGTTCGAATGTTGAATAGTACATATAAGTATTATTTAGGTTATATATTAGTATGTCCAATAGTCAAGCATGAGGTAGGAGGATGAATCCTCCATTTAGGTATCTCTTAAGTGTCATAGAATTCATGTAGGAGGTAGGAAAAAAGTCTTCCATTTAGGCACCTCTAAGTGTTCACCACTACACTTGATGTTATGAACATATAAGGAGGGTCATGAACTACAAGAAATATAAGAATATTAAACACTAATCTATAAGAAATCATCAAGCAATGTGTGGATTTTATGTAGGATAACCCAAGTTAATCATTAATCTCACATTCATCAAGCTTTGAGCTTGAACATCACTTGTGGGTTAAACCCTTGAACAAAATAGAAAGTTTGTGAGGATTAATCCTCTAATTTTGAATGTCTCAACCTTGTTTTTAAGCCTAACTAACCATCAAAGTGGTTATAAGCATAAGGACATAGGTTTGAGATGAGTTAGACTCAAGTTTGAACAAGTTTAGTAAAGATTTAATCAAAATAGAAATGAACAGTGAACTTTGGAGCCCTTTCGGCATCGTTCCAGGGACTGATTTACTGTGAAAAACCCATGGAATCGAAGCTAAGGTTAATCCAAGCACATAGGAAAAAGAATGGAGTAAATCGGACAAGAAACAAGTGAGTTATGCTCACTTTAGTGAAGTAGGATGCTTCTGTCCGAACTTGTGTTTGCAGCAGCTTTAGGACTGATTAGAGAGAGTTGTGAGGGATTTTGTAAAGTGAAAATGGCTTGGGGAAGCTTGGGTTTATATAGGGAAGGGATTAGGATTGTGTTAGTTGAGTATTTAATGTCCAAAACTCGTTTAAACTCAAGTTAAACCCGAAATCCCGCTAAAATTCGCGAGCTGAAAAGGGAATCTGATCTGGGGATTTGCTCATGGGCTGCGAAGGAATTAGAGGGGGTCTTCACGCCCCGTGACTCTCCTCCAGGTATGTTTCACTTATTTACAGATTGGCCCCTCTAGTTTGTTAATTAGGGTTTTTAAGGTTTTAATGGTCATTTTTGCTATATAAGCATAGTTTAAGGAAAAAATAAGTATGGAGAACACAAACCATGTATAATTAAGCATATGAGTGTCGTATTTAATTGTCGTATACGATCAAAAGGCGTTTTATGCATAAGTTTCACGTATTTGCAAGTTTAACACATAGTTTCCAAGAATTACGAATAAGCATCGATTGTTTCACGAAATTGAATGTATAAGCATGTGTAAAGTATAATTAACACGAAATTAAAGAATTACGAGTATTATTTATGATCCAAGTCTCGGATTTTACAACGATTACAAGAACACAAGGCTTCCAAAAATAGAAATACAAGCAAGACTTGCTAATTATGGAAAGTACGAAGAAGCAGGGTGTTACAGTCTCCCCTCCTTTAGGGAATTTCGTCCTGAAATTTTGGAAGAAGTAGTGAACAGTTGTGGATACTTTGTCTTCATTTCACTCTTGAGTTCCCAAGTAAATTCAGCGACACGTTTTCCTTCCCATCGAACCTTAACGATAGGAATTTTACTGCGCCTCAATAACTTGACTCCTTGATCCATGATATCGACGGGTCTTTCCACAAAATGCAAGGTCTCGTTAACTTGAAGGTCCTAGAGTGGTACTTGAAGCCCTTTGTCAGCTAGACACTTCTTTAAGTTGGACACGTGGAAGACAGGGTGTACATTGTTGAGTTCTTCAGGCAGGTCCAGTTTATATGCAACCTTGCCAATCCTTTTGAGAATCTTGAAAGGACCAACGTAGCGAGGTGCGAGTTTCCATTTATTTCCAAATCGAACCACGCCCTTCCAAGGGGATACCTTGAGAAGTACGTAGTCACCTATCTCGAATTCCAAGGGTTTGCGATGCTTGTCGGCGTAACTCTTTTGTCGGCTTCTGGCTTTCAGTAAGTTGTCTCGAACCTATAAAATCTTGTCCGTTGCTTCTTGTATAAGCTCAGGACCAATGAATTGAGATTCACCAACCTCGTGCCAACAAATAGGCGAACGGCACTTGTGACCATACAATGCTTCGAAAGGTGCCATTTGAATACTCGCATGATAACTGTTGTTGTATGAGAATTTGATCAAAGGCAAGTGTGAATCCCAGTTGCCACCAAAATCTATTACGCAAGAACGAAGAATATCCTCTAAAGTTTGGATAGTGCGCTCGGTTTGACTGTCAGAATGAGGATGAAAAACAGTGCTAAGGTTAAGAACAGTACCCGTAGCAGATTGAAAGGTTTGCCAAAGACGAGACGTAAAACGAGCATCACGATCGGAAATGATGTCAATGGGGATACCATGATGACAGATGATCTCATCAGTGTAGATTCTAGCCAATTTCTCGACTTTGAAATCTTCACGAATGGGAAGAAAATGTGCTGATTTGGTCAATCGATCAACGATCACCCAAATACTGTCATGACCAGAAGAAGTACGAGGGAGCTTGGTGATAAAATCCATGGCAATGCTCACCCATTTCCAGACAGGAATCTCTGGTTGTTCGAGTAAGCCAGAGGGACGTTGATGTTCAGCTTTAACCTTCGAACAAGTGAGACATTTTGCAACGTAGGAGGCAATATCCCTCTTCATCCCAGGCCACCAATAGGACGTACACATATTCTGGTACATTTTATCAGCACCAAGATGAACAGAGTATTTTGATTTGTGAGCCTCGTTCATCAGAAAGTCTCGAAGGTTTTCGTGATTAGGAATCCAGATACGATTGCAATAGTACAAAATACCATTGGGTTTGGACACAAGATCTTGTTCAACAGCGCCTCGTATCTCGACATAGAGACTACCTTCGTTAATAGAGGCATATTGGGCTTCACGAATAAGATCGTTAACGAGTTGGAGACAACGAATGCTCTTCACATGAGTTTTACGACTAAGAGCCTCGGCTACTACATTCGCTTTACCTGGATGGTAGCGAATTTCACAGTCGTAGTCGTTTAATAGTTCCACCCAGCGACGTTGATACATGTTCAGTTCCTTTTGGTTGAAGATATGTTGAAGGCTCTTATGGTCGATGAAGACCACACACTTAGTACCATAAAGGTAGTGTCGCCAAATTTTCAACACAAAAACAACTACGCCAAGTTCAAGGTCGTGGGTAGTATAGTTTTTCTTATGTATCTTGAGTTGTCTTGACGCGTAAGCGATAACCATGTCGCGTTGCATAAGGACACAACCAAGACCAAGGTTTGAGGCATTGACGTGATGTCGCGGTCACAATCAAATTTAAACCAATTACTACTAAATAGTTAGTGGTAAGTGGGTATCGAACACAGGGAGTTTGTGGAATATGTGTTATTTAGAAGATTATCTAACTTGACTAAAATTAAACTAATTGCAAGTAACGTAAAGTTCAATAGTTGATTTGATTGGATTGGTTTTAAAAACTAAAATTAACTAATTAAATTGCAAGAGAAAAGTTTTGGTTGTAAACAAATGAGAGACAAATGACCATCCTAGATTTCCGGTTTCAATTGACATTCATATTATCATTCCACTAGAAAGAACTATATAGACATAGCTCGTGTGCGACTACTTGCAGTGATGAAAGGGAACTAAGTACTCACATTCCTAGAACGTGAGGTTGTTACCCGATGATCAATCAACCCTTACCCAAGCCTAACTATACCCATGATATCTCGATTGCCAACGGCACCAAGAACGTATGGTTTCTAATTAGTTCAATGTAAGAATTAACAAGTTACTAACAAACAATCACACACCATAATAAGCAAACCATAAAGATAAGGATTGTTATTCTAGAAATTAGGAAATCAAACATGAAATGTCTTAAGCAAACCTTCAATCCAGGATGATCACAAAGTGTTTAGCCACTCATGGCTCGAATCAACATCATAACAAAGGTATTATCGTTCATCAAGATCAAAAACAATAAAACTAATGATTAAGCCATGTTCTTCAAGCTCAAGGTCTTTAAAAAATGATCCAATTCGTTGCCAAGTGATAAGTAACCCAAATCATATGATAAGACCTCATAAATCCCCCTCTAGTGGCCAATAAATGCGAGAGTTACAAAATGGATGTGGTCAGCGCCGTAAGCTACGGCGCCTGCCGTAGCTTACGGCGGTCAGTGTGGTCAGAAAGTCAAGATAAGCACCGTAAGCTACGGCGCTCACCGTAACTTACGGCGAGCAAAGGTTCCCTACAGTGCTTCTCTTCTGATCTACGGCACGAGATTTTGTGAGTATGGATGGCCGTAACCTACGGCCAGGTACCGTAGGCTACGGTGCTGAGTTGACAAATTCCTTTGTTTCTTCTTTTAATTCACCATTTCTTCTACTCTTTCTTCCACCAACTTCCAGCATCCATTCATGCCTCCTAAAACCCGCATCTTGAGCACTTTTACACTTGCACATCAAATCATCTAGTGGTTACCAAGTTCAAGCAATTAACCGGGAAAAGTATGAGATTTTAATCTATTTAACGGCATTAACGGTTGTCCTACGGACCACCCGTCACATCCCCACACTTACCCGTTGCTTGTCCCAAGCAACCCATTCAACAACTATTCACAACCACATGCGATCAATCATGTAAACCAAGCTAAAATGTGCCGTCCTTTTACTAACTTTCAATCATACCACAAGACATACCCCTTACAAATCTCTCAGTGACAAAAAATATTAGCACATAATGCTAAACCCTCAATGCGTGTGTGTGTTTGTACGACAATAAGCTTGTATAAAAATCAAGTCTCCTCCTAACAAATACTTAGCATGCTTATGAATCAAAGGGACTTACGGGTTGTAACAGGGCTAGGTGCAAAGGTAGGAAATAGTGGAATACATATGAAAGAGCTAATTGATTTGACCCGGTTTTTTATTTCTACCACTAAACAAAGCAAACACCAATATATACAAAACATCATAAACTTCTCAACTACTATTGCAACTAAACACTTCTTTTTGTATTTTTCTCATCTTTTTTTTTTTTTTAAGTTCACTTCAAACTTCAACAATATAAGCAAGAACATCAACACTACATACTAAATCTTCTAAACCGGGTCACCTCAAAAGGTAAAATTTATAGGAAGTAGGCTTGGGTCACAACCGAATGGTCTAAGGCTCAAACGTGGCTTTCTAAGGACCAAACCCCCACCCCTCACAATACCAAGCTCATATATGTAAAGTATGAGGTCCAACCCACCAATCCCACACTCTCACACGTCTAGACGAGGCTACCTAGAAGTCCCTTATCATTTTCAAAAGCATGCTAACTCTAAGATTTAACAAGAATTCGTACACAAGTTCTATTAATACAATACACACACCGCCACTCAAGCAAAGAAATGTCTATGATAAACACATGTGGCTCAAATTCTCACCAAGAAAAAAACTAGGAATGGGTGTCGGTGTGTCAAGCGGGACAAAATCAAGCTTTCAAATTTTGACAATTTTCGCTTGGATTTACAAAAATTTTAAAATTTTCAAAAATTCCCCCCATCCCGACACTTGGGATACATTGTCCCAATGTATGGCTTTGAGGGAAAGATCGCTTTTACCCAATCAACATTAGCTTTCACTAATACTCTCAAATCCCAACTTTCTTTTTGTACTTTTTTTTAACTAAAAACACCACCAACTAACACTTCCCAAGACAACACATCAACATCACAACACCACCCTACCTCCCAACCATAACATAAACGTACGAAATAAACAAATATACACAAATATACAAAGGAGCAAGATACGACCTGGCTAGTAATACTTCGGCTGTGGAGGCCCGAAGATGGATGTCATCATATCATTCCACTCGCCAAAGCCAAATGCTCCACTGCTACTGCTACCGCCTTGATCACCACTTTGACCCGCTTGTTGATAACTCATGGCGTGTGGATCCACCCATTGGGAATGATGCAATGGTGGGGTGGGATACGACACACTGCCGTCATACGGTGGCAATGTGGTATAATCTACAACTGGCGGGTCTGCTTCAAGTGGTTGGCCCGCATGCCACTGATCATGCAAGCGTCTGTTGCGGTCGTCTAGGTAGCGATTATTTATCTCTTCTTCTCAGGCATACATGTGAGCACGATTCCATTGCTCGGTTCTATCATAGCTCTGCTTCAAAGCTCTTTCCACACTAGCCCCCATGAAAGTTTGTTGATCGAAGAGCATCTGATTCGGTTCAGATCATTCGCCAAAAGTGGGGGGTCGCCTTTGTTCAATAATCTGGCCCATATTCCCTGAATGAGCCCAATAGGGATCGTAGGCCTGTTGTGCATAATCGAATGCACTCCCCACATAACCAGACTGTGCACCCGCTCCCTGAACTCCACCTGGGCCAGCACCCCCTATCTGAGCATCCACCATGAACGTGTCTTCACGGTAGTCGTCATCACCACTAACTTCGTCATCAGACGTTTCGGGCTCATCAGCCTCACCCGGTCGTAACGGTCTCGCGTCTGCTTTAATAACTCTCCATCTTCTCCCGTCTGTCTTTAGCTTATGATACCTTTCCGATTCCTTATAATCCCATCCAGATCCCAAATTCTTTATGTCAAACGGGCTAAACCTTTTATAAGAGCCTTTTTCATCGCCTTTAATTGCCCCATATTTCTTTAACAATGCCATGATCAATCGGCAATGGGGTATGATTTTTCTTTCTCCGCTATTTCGGCTCAACCAAATGTTGTTCAACACTAGAAACTGGAAAGGAACCTTGGGAGAACCATTCATCAACATATACAAAATCGGTACCTCTTGGAATCGAACCTCCATCTTGTCACCCCGCCTCGGGATTACATTGTGCGTGCACAAAACCAATAACAACTTCGCCTCCATTCTCAATTTTTTTTCTATACAATTTACCATGTGTCTTACCCGGGAGAAAGAGATAATCTAACATTTGTTGCCATTGAGGATGCTTGTCAGGTTCGAAGTAGAGATCCTTAAGGCTTGGGTAGATGTTTTGACCGGTTGGTAGGTCATCAAACTTTGCTATTCGGCGCAATGAATCATAAGACATTTCAACCCTCACCCCATTACATTTTCCAACCAATTTCATCTTTTGCAGAGCCTTAAACGGGGGACATTCGAGTGCAGCCATCCACTCTTGAATCTGAGAATCATACATCTTCTTCATCTCACCATCATAACACTTCAAGGCCGCCCCCCAACCCAATGCTTTAAACTTGGCCGTTATACCAAACGGCCCAAAAACATCTTCCTGAATCTCCTTTTCACAAATAAATGCCTCCCCCCTTTGCTTCAACTTGTTCATTTGTTCGTGGAACAAGTCCTCTCTCCATTCTTCGGGTTGGTCTAATAGTGAACCGGATGTCCAATCCGGTTTTGGACCCCTAGGAGGTGCATCCTCCTCCGAATCCGGATCTCCTCTCCAAGCCAATCTTCTCCTCTTTTGTTGTTCTTTTTCCCCTTGAGGTTGCCCAGACGAACCTGCAACCGCTTTACCTTTTGATTTCAACATACCTACACACATTCATAAACCACCCAAAACAATTTAAGTTAGTTCCTTTCCAAAATCTTCCCCACACTTGCTTTATGTTACGGGTATAAATGCACAAAAACACCAAAAATTCATCCTTTCAAACAAAAATTTGGCATGATGTCTCTATAATTCAGAATTTTTCCAAAAGATTTTTACTACACATCAAATACATTTATACCCAAACATTCAATGGCTCACAAAATCCTATCATCTATCTCATACAAGCAAGTGTGTAAGCAAAAACTATAATGAAAACTTACAAACCTCAATGTACTTCAAAGAATGACAAGAAATTGCATACCTTAGTGTTGCTTGGTAATTGACCTTTATTTTTCTTCAAGTCCGCCACTTCGGTTGCGAGTTGACCCATTTGGGTGGTCAAAGTTTGGATTGCTTTGTCTCGGGCCTCATCTTTTTGTACACGAGCATCATCCATTTGATTTCTCTTTTGCATCTCCGCTTGCATGCTCTTCAACATATCCATCATCTCATTTCCACCCGAAGACCCCCCTTGTTATTGACCCGTTTGATATTGCCTTTGATACCCTTGGTTGTTCCCACCTCTATATCCAATTTGATTGTTGTAAGGTTGGCGTGAACCAAAGTTACCTTGACTTCCTTGAAAGTTCGGGTTAGCATGATTTGAAGGGTTCCCATACCGAAAATTTGGGTGGTTTCTTAACCCGGGGTGATAAGTGTTGGAATTCATGTTGTAGTTTCTACCACCCCCTCCTTGACCTTGTACCGCATGAACTTCCTCATATTGCCCTTCTACTGCTCCTTGGCAATTTTCAGCTGCATGACCTATTCATTGCAAATAGCACAAGCATCATAAATTTGATTAGAAGTTTGAACATTACCATCATCAACCGCATGCACTTGTGTTCGGGTAACGGCCGGTCGTGCTCTCCTAGATGCTTGAGCTTTCCTCTTTGATGTAATTTCCATTTGCTCCAAAGACTCCCAATCGTCTTGCTCATAGTTCGTAACAAAAGTGCCACCGGTAATAGACATTAAGTCACGAGCGTCTTCGGCACTCAACCCCTCATGAAAAGCGTTCATCAATTCCCAAAGTTCAATCCCATGGTGAGGACAATTCTTAATCATCATGTTGAAGCGCTCAAAGGCCTCATGGAACATCTCACCTTGTTGTTGTTGAAAACTCCTCAACCCCTTCCTAGCATCATTGGTCTTTTGAGCGGTGTAAAATTCATCCAAAAATATTTGTTGCATCTCCGCCCATGTGTAGATAGATGCCGAAGGTAGAGTGTAAAACCACTTCTTTGCCTTGTCTTCCAAAGAAAATTGGAATAATACTAGTTTGACATCGTCGGCCGAAAATCCTTGACTCCCAAAAGTGTTGCAAATTGAGTCATAAGCTTCCAAGTGAAAATAAGGTTCCTCCGTTGCTAGACCCTTATACTTCGGCAAACTTTGCAATGAATTGGTTCTCACTTCAAAAGTCCTCCCTTGATCATTGTGAGGAATAACTACCGGTGAAGGATTGTGAGTGATTATTGGCCTAAAATGCACTTCAATGCCTCTCGCATGTTCCCTAAGATGCCTTCTTGGCACACCCAACCGAGCCATTGGTCGAATAGGACCCATTGGCCTTTGCATAGGCCCTTGTGGTACATATGGTTGAAATTGTTGTTGTGGCATCGGTTGGTGTTGAATTGGCCTTTGGAATTGTGGTTGTACATTTTGTGGACGAACTTGTTACAATGGTATAGGACGTTGAACTTGTGGCCCTTGTGGCCTTGGCCGAATATGTTGTGGTATAATTTGTTGAGGAACCCCACCAACACTTGGCATTCTTTGAGTTTGCCCTTGCACATAAGTAAGTTCTCCTTGTTCTCCATCACCAACATAAGCATATCCTTCTTCCTCATAACCCTCAAAATCCCCATACCCTTCTTCATATCCATCTCCTCCTATACCCGATGGTTGCCCAAATGGAAAAGATGAGTATTGAAAGCCCGACTGGTTTGGTGGTCTAAATGATGAAGTAGCATGAACAACAGTTGAGCCTTGTGGTAATGTATAGGTGGAGGATGATTGACCTGAAACTGGGAAGAAATGAGTGAGTGGTGGAATTGTAATAGAAGGGTTAAAGGTATGCATGGGTTCAACTTGAGTGGTAATAAGTTGTGTAGTGTTGGGTGGTGTAACATCATGAGGTGGAATAGGTTCGGTAGTGGTGTTAGGCATGGTGGTATTTGGTGACGGTTGTGTGTGGATGATGGTATGAATGGGTGAATAAATTGTGACAACTGGCCCAAACCGGTAATTTCCGTACACATTAATTATTGCTTAATGACTGCAATTATGTGCTTAATTGTCAGCAATATCTGATTTCATACTAAACAAGTGAATTCATGCACGTTGTATACTACAAAATATTGCTTTATGCATAAACGAGAGCGTTGCGTCAGAAATGATAGTAAACTCACCAGTAAGACACACTGTGTCGACTGAACTGCAGAAAGCAGTCAGACATTAGAATTGAGGCCTAGGTGTAGGTCCGACAACAAGAATGCATTAAAACCCAAATGTACATACAAGGGTTTAATATATATGCAATACGAAAGCGAAAATAAGCACTAAAAAGCACCCGAAACGCACTTTAAGTGCAGAATTTATATAATTCAGCAATAAATCAGCATTTAAACATATGAATATTATGCAGAAATGTCGTTTTATCATCCAGAATATTTTCCTAAGTGTTGGGAATCGAAAGGGTACAAGAAAGGTACTTAAAAGACACTAAAAAGTGTAATTTAGCAATTTAACGAATCAGTGTCTAACCGAACAACCGGATATTACCCGAAACACTAAAATAATGCTAGAAGCATTGTTTTTATTTTTCTGAGCCAGTTAGGGTCCCCGAATACCCTAACACCTGTTATAACATGCAACACACATCATACACTAAATAAACTCCTAACTTAACATAACTAGACCTTAAGTATCTAGTTGAAATGTAACCAAGACCCCACCCCCCCCTATGTTGGACGGTTGGGAGACATAATCCCACATGGGATTTTAAGTTCATATTTTATTAGATCATGTGATGTCCTTTTGAAACATAAAAACCTTGGGGTAAAGCCTTGAAATGGTTTATAAGATTACACACATGATCATCACTTCATTCTTACACACACTAGTAAAACACACAAATCCTCTACTCCCCTTGGGAGCTCTCGGCCGAACCCAAACCCCCATACACCCACCATTTTCGATCAAGCCTTGTGCATTCCAAGCTCACACAAGTGTGTTAGAAGGCGCATAGTGAAGCTAGGAGCTTTCGGAAGTTGAAGAACCTCCACCATTTGCTTTTATCCACCTCATTTGCACTCTTGAACTTCCCTAGCCTTGAGCTAGTAGTAAGTGCTCTAAAACACCTTCTTGATCTTGTCTAGAGTGGTTAATAAGAGATTTGTCGGTTGAAAATCATGAACATACTAAATCACCAACTAAAAGTCTATTAAAGTGATGAATATGATGGTTAATAGATGGATAATTGTGTAAAACTTGTTAAACTTGTTTTGAGATGATTATTTTGTGTTGTTTAATGCTAGTAGTAGTTCGGATCGTCATCTAACCCGGCTAGGTTATGTTCTTAGAACATGAGCTAGTGTATGTTAAAGTATAAAAAGGACTAGATGATGAACACTACTACTATTAAACGTGAACTTGTGTAAAAACAATTTATCTTATGAAATGGAGTTCTAAACTAGTAGATCTAAAGATCTACAAGTGGTATTTTTGAAAGACCAACTGTAAGACAAAAACCATGTTTTAAAACCGGATCTTTCATAAACTAGAGGTGTTTTTGGGAACAAACAAGTGTGTGGACACTTGTGTAACAAAAGTTTTAACAAAGAAATAATTTTCGTAAAAACCGACTAGAAGTTGTGAAACTTCATATTCTTTAAAAATAAAGTTTTTAAGAAATTGAACTTATTTTTAAAGATAACAAGACTTACTAAGTGTGCTAGTAAGTTACTACACATTTTTGTAAATATTCAAGTTCATGAAATGGAGAAATTAGTGATTATTGTTGATAAGTATTGTTGATAATTGTTGTTGATGATTGTTGACGATTTAAAAGAAAATAAACACATGTTTTGAAAACATGGGAAACGTCCATTTTTAGGGGAAACTCTGTCAAAATTTTTATAAATTTTGACACTTAGAAAAATATAAGTTTTTGAGAAACTTATCCCCTAAAAATATACCTCAAAACATTACCAAGGTTTCCCTAATTTTTAGTGATAAGAAATGGTGATTCTTCAAAAATAAAATGGATATTATGTATATATATTTTTGAGAAAAAAAAATATATATTATTTTATCACCAACTTTTGTGCTAAGTGTGTATAGTATGTGTGATACGTGCTAGTGTATTAAGACTTAAAAATACACTAAATACTCATGAGGAGTATAAACATAAAAATACACATACAACATACAAGATACATAATTCGGGTGCAAAGTGCAAAACATGAGATACTTATATTAATTTTTGAGAAAATAATATAAGTAAGATACTTAGTTAAAAATATAAAGTATTTTTAACACAAGAATATATACACAACAGAAAGTGACTGTACTTGTGCGACGCAAGTCTAGTGACTAACGTTAAGAAAACGCGTATAGGTTACGACGTTATTTAAGCAAATCCGGTGAAGTTTACGACGCTAGGAACGCAAAGTTGTGAGTTCATGCTCCCCCTTTTCTCTTTAACTGTTTTCAGTTTTTATAACTTCGGGGGTGAAATACATGTATAAATGTACAAAAATTTATAATTGGTATGATATAAATACAAGAAGTACACTTGGTGAGAACGAGAACCAAGTGTGACGAAATATAAGAATATGAGAAGCGCACTTGGTGAGAACGAGAACCAAGTATAAGGCGCTATGAGAAATGATAACAAGAAACGCGCTTGGTGAGAACGAGAACC